>JAQFZO010002300.1:0-12571 GCA_034695885.1 Geophilus flavus
AGTTTATTTTGAATTTCACGGGTTAACATTCATCGAAATTCGAATTTTTTCTTACTTCGCGGCCACGTAGGAACAATCGCCCGTTTTGTCAGGAGAATCGTCGGGCATAGGTTACCAAATGCACGAGATAACTGCACAGAAACGCCACATGACGACCGAAGTTAAGGGTCCATTTACCCAATACTCCGAAAATAACACTACCTAGAATTAAATTAAATTGGAATGAATGAATGAATGATTTTATCATCAAAAATGTAATTTTTTAAATTTTTATACCGTATTTTGATACAAATAAATAAAAATTCCGCATTAGTAATTGATTTTTGTTAACTAAATCGATGTATTTTCACGAGTCGGGTGGTGGTGTGGTGATTTCCGTGATTTTGGCACTCTTAAAAACAGCAGCAGAAAAATTCCAACTAATGATTTGACGACGAACGTGGTAAATGTCGAAAATCTCGTTTTAGAATCGATGAATGTTAACCCGTGAAATTCAAAATAAACTATGGAACTTCCGAATAAGAGACTCATTTCAAACATGGCCCAAAAAATGCCGCTGTTTTTAACTGATTTGCATAGATTTGCAAAGATTTACATGGATTTAGAGGATTTAAAAATCGAAAATACGGTATTTACACCTGGATACCGTATGTATAATTTTATGGACTGAAGCAACCCTAGGAGAGGAAAATCTCGAGAATAGGGAAGAAATGACGGGAAAAGGAAAATAGGGTCAAAGTCCAGGGACAAAAGTAAAAGGGGGGAAAACAAACAAAAAGGCACCCTCAAAGGGACATCCAGATTCCAAAGTGAGTTAGTTACACAGTTGGTCACATTGACTCTCAGTGCCTCAGTGCTACAAACAGCTAAAACCCAGCCAAAATCGACCTACAAACACCGAAAAATGGCAGAAAACTATGAAAAACCATCGAATTCGGATGAAAAAACCAAATTTCTATGTGATTCATGCGATTTCAAAGCGTCAAATCATCGAAATTTACAAACCCACGAGCGAATTCACCACAAACCAGGCAAAAAATACGTGTGTAGCATTTGTTCCTATGCGACGAACCAACCCTTTGTGTTGAAGAAACATTTATTAACCCACACGGGAGAGAAACCCTACGAGTGCGACGAGTGTGACTACGCGTGCGCAGATGGCAGCAACTTGGTAAAACACAAAAGAATTCACTCGAAACATAAAATTTATTCTTGCGACTCGTGCGACTACAAAACCACGGACAAAAGTAGTTTAAACCGTCACAAACCAGTGTCAGAGACACCTGAAAAACGAAAATGTCACGTATGTACGTACGAAACCACTTACAAACAATGTTTCACACGACATCTGGTGATGGTTCACAACGAGAGGAGACCTCTTGTGTGCGGTGTATGTGAAATATCGTTTGATTTCGATATTGACCTGAAAAACCATCGGATGATTCACAAAAAATTTAAAAACAAAAAATTCAAGTGCGAAATTTGTCCGAAAGAGTATTTTCACGCGAAAGATTTGAAAATTCACTTGAGAACGCACCATACCGGGGAAAAACCTTATCGGTGCGAAGCGTGTTCTTCAGAATTTACGTCGCGAAGACCTTTGAGGCGTCACGAGTGTACGAAATCTGATGTGAGAAGATATAAATGCGATTCGTGCAATTACAGAAGTAACAATAGTGGAAAGATGAAGGTACACAAAATGATTCATACAGGCGTAAAGCCGTACAATTGTCATTTGTGCGATAAATCGTTTGCTACGAGCACGAATTTGAAGTACCATCTGACCATACACACCGGGGAAAAGCCGTTTAAATGTGCGACGTGTTCGTACGCATCGCGGGACATGGCAGGCTTGAAAAGCCACGAAAGAAATCACACGGGCGAAACGCCGTACAAATGTCATTTGTGCGAGAAATCGTACGCTAGGTTGAATAATTTGAAGTATCATTTGGTCGGTCATACTGGGGAGAGGCCATACAAGTGCGGGAGTTGTTCGTACGCATCGCAGACGTTGGAAGGGTTGAAAAATCATAAGAGAAATAAACATAAAAATGAAAGTAGCGAAGAAACTGGGAATGAAATATTGAAAAATTGAAAATGTTGATGTAAATGTTGAATTTGTATAAAATGAATTTTGACTTGTTTTGCTCGGAAAAGTTTAAGATTTGAGTGTTTTATTGGTTTTTGAGTGTAATTTGATGAAATTGCATGGGTGAATCAACCAGGAGTTTTTCCGAGGGGGAGGGAAGGGTACGGTACGTCAAATCTCTGATTTTATGTAGGATTTTTGAACAATTTTTTGAGATTTTTTTGAATGAATTTTTTTTAAGATTTAGCTGTTTTGAGAAGATTTTGAACGGGTTTGTGAGGACTTTGAACGTTTTTTTTTTTTTTGAAGAATTTGAAGAATTTCAATATTTTTAATGATTTTTGAAGATTTTGCGACTTTGTGAAGATTTTAAACGAGTTTGTAAAGGATTTTAAGAATTTTTTGAATGTTTTGAAAGATTTTTTTTCAAGATATTTGAAAATTTTGCAATTATCTGATTATTTTTGGGATTGTTAAAATTGATTTCTTCCATCAGAAATATATTTAACAGCCTATTTTTTTGTGGAACCGGAAGTGTACAGTAATTCAAGAGAATTTGAGAAAGAAAGACCTAGAAAGACCACACATGCAATTACACAAGAGGAGGGAAAAGGAAATGAAGTGAAGGGAGAGGTGAAGGTCGAATCGAGGGCAAAGAGGGCGCTAAACATAATCAAAAGCGCCCTCGGATGTTGTAGTTGTGCAGGTGCAGCAACGCTCTATTCAGCAGAGAGACACTGCGATTCACTTGTCTCGTCACACTGACTTCATTTCGTGCTAAAAACGGCCAAATCCGAGGCGAAACTGACTTCCAAATCCCGAAAATGGCAGAAAAGTGTGAAAAGGAGACAAATTCTGATAAAAAAAACAATTTTCAATGCGAATCGTGCGATTTCGAAGCGTCTAATCATCGGAATTTGCAAAACCACGTGCTAAATCACCACAAACTGGAGAAAAAATACGTATGTACCATTTGTTCTTATGCAACGAACCAACCCTTTGCATTGAAGAAACATTTATTAACCCATACGGGAGAGAAACCCTACGCATGCGACGAGTGCGACTACGCGTGCGCAGATGGCAGCAACTTGGTAAAACACAAAAGAATTCATTCGAAAGACAAAATTTACTCATGCGACGCGTGCGACTACAAATGCACGGACAAAAGTTGTTTAAACCATCACAAATTAGTGCACGAAAAAACCAACAAACACAAATGTCACTTATGTTCGTACTTAAGCAGTTACAAACGTTGTTTGAAGCGTCATTTGGTGTTGGTTCACAGCGAGGAACGACCTGTCGAGTGTGACGTATGTAAGAAGACGTTTGTGTACGAAGAAGACATGATAAATCATCGGATTATTCACGAGGAAAAACAATTCAAGTGCGAATTTTGTGGGAAAGAGTTTTTGAGAGAGGAAAATTTGATTATTCACGTTAGAACGCACACGGGACAAAAACCCTTTCGGTGCGAAAAGTGTTCTTTGGGGTTTACGTCGCTGCAGCAGTTGAAACGTCATGCGTGTAAGAAATGTGACGTCAGAAGATTCAAATGTGATTTGTGCGATTACGGTGCAAATTATAAAAAAGGGTTGAAAGATCACCAAAGAATCCACACAGGGGAAAAGCGGAAACAATCGTACAAGTGTCATTTGTGCGATAAATCGTTCGGTGGGTACAGTAATCTGAAATACCATTTGACCGGACACACCGGGGAAAAGCCGTTTAAATGTGGGAAGTGTGAGTACGCATCGCGGGATGCTGAAGGATTAAAACACCACGAAAGAACTAATCACACGGGCGAAAAGCCGTACAAGTGTCATTTGTGCGATAAATCGTACGCTTGGGCGCGTAGTTTGAGATACCATTTGGCCGGACACACAAGGGAGAAGCCGTACAAGCGTGGGGTTGCGATGGTTGAGTGCATTGGACAGACATCGAAAAAATAATCACAAAGAATGCAAAAATTAAAAATTTAGATTGTTGAATTTGTTACCGTACGAATAAACGAATCTTTGATTTGTTTTGTGGCGAAAACTCGAATTGTTTGTATTTAGGGATTGTTGGTGGGAAAATTTTGATGTTTTTTGAATTTATTGAATAATTTTCTGTTTTTGAATAATCCTGTATTTTTGAATTTTTGGAAAAATTTTGAATGCCTGAATTTCTTGAGAATAAACCAAGTTAAAACATTTTCCAATGTGTTTTGCTGTTGACCGGTAGTCAAATATTAGTTTTTGGCACCCTTATTAAAAAAAAAATGAAAATAAATTGTAATTTTTCCATTTTTACTCTCATAATTGTAAATGCAGTTTTTAAATAAACACTGCAAAATGGCGGCCACCACCAGAAGTAAATATTTTATGGCTAAAGCGATTGCATAGCTTCGCCACGGTGGTTTCGCTTATATTTGACAGAATCCACTTGCTATACATGTATGGAAAAATGGATACGATTACAGTTTAAGCCAAATAACATGCTGTTAGATCTTTTCTGAATCCTCTCACTGCGAGGAGACCGAAAATCTGTCCGACTGTCCGAATCTATGCGCAACAGCCCGAAAATCGCACACGAATGTTGCAATTATCAATCGCACAGAACCACACGCTGGGGGTACCAATCGCACAGCCACATCGTGCTGACAAGTGAGTCTGAAAATCTGGGACCCACAGTCTAAATATGTGCGCAACGGCAAGAAAATATCAATCTTCTATATCGATTACCAATTTGGCAATGCAGGAAAGTTTCACACAATACTGCATCTACTGCGAAAAATATAGGTGGTAAATAGGTGTAAAATGTTGTCCCTATAGAGACTCCTTTTAGGTGTGAAATAACACAATTTAGGCACCATTTTGCACCATTATTACACTCAATGGTGCTTCTAAACACCAGTATTGAGTGTAAGAAACAATTTCTAACTCCTTTAAGGTGTAGTGTTATCATTTACACAAAAATTTGGACACTTAAACCTAAAAGGAGTTCATAAAGGGACAAAATTTTTCGCTGTGCATTTACGAAAAATGTGAATTTCGTGCCATTGTGCACATATTTAGACTGTGGGACCTAGATTTACAGACTCGGTACGATGAGGCAGTTTCATTGGTACCCCCAACGTGTGAGAATCGACAGAAATAATCAAAAAGAGGCGGGAAGCACGTATTCACCATTAAAATTGTGAATAGGCGTGTGTTTGTCTTGTTTGACTTCATCGCAAAACAGAAACAGCATTGATTTCACCTCATTGCCAGTCCTTGTGAATTAGGTCCTAACCCCTAGGGTGCAAATATACCACTATGAAAAGACTGAGAAAGAAAAAACATTTATTCAACAGTGATGATTTAGTACGATGGGTCATCAAACAGAAAATAAACAAGTCAAATTTAATAAATTAAAAAAAAAAAGATTGGTGTCAGAAATTAAAAGCTCTTTTAAATTTTTTGCCATCACCATTGGAATTGCAGCCATACGAGTAAAAAAATTATTATAAAATAAAAACCGAAGAATTCTTCGATCTATTCATTCATTTCATTGCTGATTGACGTTTGTCACGCTTCTTTGCAACTCCGAATACATGTGCATTCGGATGTGTTCTTGTTTTTCGTTCGGAAGTAGATGAGCGGGAAAAGTTTCGCCGCAGAATGGACAACTCTGAGGAAAATTATCGACAACAGATGCCGATGGGTTGTACCCGTGGAATCTTGTCATCAACGCTTGAACTCTCGCTTGAACTCTCGTTTGAACTTGAGCCTCCCGGTCCAGTTCGTCGACCGAACCGCATAGTTGGTGTTGGTGTCTCGTGAGGAATTTCGGTCTTGCTCCCATGAGTTCGTAATCCGGATTCGACGGATCCAAATCCTGGAATAATTTTTTTGTGTAGATGACGTCATTTTTGGGGTTTTGGGGGTACAGTACAGAGTTCTCCGTCACTTTAGTGGCATCTTCTGAGAAAGTCATGACCATTTGGCTCATTTGATTTTCCAAGAGTTTTCTTTTTTTGCGTTCATCGTTCAGACATTTTTGCAAGTCGTCGATTAGGTTTGGACCCATTTCTCGTTCGTGGCAGAAGTCTTCGAGGGCGTGGATCTTGGCTTGGAGTTGTTGGATGATCTCTTGGGATGTTAAGTTGGCGTTGTACCATTTGTCTGAAAGGATAAATGAGTGTTTTAGAAAATGCAAAACTATTGTAAAAATTGCAACACTTTCCATATCGATGGCAACATTCAATACCAGGTAATTGGGATTTTGGTAGACTTGGCCAATTGGTCGTTTCGTCTGACATTGGTTCGAGGGAAAATCCGGGTCCGGGTATATTTTCCAGGTTGATGCTGGATCCCGAAGGGGCTTTGACGATGGTGTAACCGAGACTGCTGGCCAACATTGCCAGCAAGGCTTCCACGAATTGTTGACATTCTCCTTGGCGTCTGCTCAGATGATGAACCTCTTCTTGCGCTTCCACTAAGGCCGTGCTAAGCTCCGAGGTTCTTCTGCTGTTTCGTGCTTCGCCTTGCTGCAAAACGTGAAGTTTCGCGCATAAACCAGCTTTTTCCCACATCAAATTGCCAACCTGAAATGAAAATGAAAATAAAAAATTAAATAAAATTAAAATAAAATAAAAATTCGAAATATTCAAAAGGAAATTTTACAAAATTTTCAAAAAAAGATAAATTTTCTTTTAAAGTTTTAAAAAATAAATTAAACTTCAAAGAAAAAATAAAAATTTCAAAATTTTCGAAAGAAAAAAAATTTTACATTAAAAATTTTGAAATTTTTATATTTTTTTATATTTTTCGAGTTTTAAATTTTTTTAAAAATTTTCAAGACAAAATTTTGGCAATTTTTTATTTTTTCGATTTTATAAGACAAAATTTCGTAAAAATTTTAATTTTTTCATTTTTTAAGCCAATCAAAATTACGATATTTTTTGATACCTATTTCAAATCTTAATAATTTATTGTCTATTTTCCTTCTAAAATCTCCATTTCCTCCCCCTACCGTCATCATCCAAAACTTCCAATCACCTACCAGCAGCACTGTGATTATTGCTAGTTTGTATTATACGTATAAAAAAATAACATTTGATTTGTTTTACTTTTTTCCATTTAAATGAATGAAATATTGTATGAAATAATATAATTTTTGTATAATAAAACAAAAAAATCTTAATGTGTTTTATGTTTTTAAAAAAAATCCTTTTTCCTGCCTTTTAGTCATAGATATCAAACAAATGGTGCAGAGAAAAGAACAAACTTTACATTTTTATGAAAATTAAAAAAAAATACTGGATAATATTCAATTTCATCAATAATAATATTTGTTTCATGATTTTATGTAATGAAACATTTTGCTATATTCTTGTCTATCTGTGTCATGTTTTGGGATGAGAATTTGGGAATATGTTTTGGGAAGTAAATCAACATCCTGAAAAATGCAACAAATATTGTGGCAGCCATGTTTTCACTCGTTTCCCTAATTTTTTGGAGTTTTGGGGAGGTTTTGAATAGTATTTATAGTCTTTTGCCTCTCAAAACCTCAAATAACTTTCAAATCCATGGTCAAAACCAATTAAATGAATCCAAAATTTACAAAACCTGCAAAAAACCACTCCAAAAACCATACGACACCACCTAAAACCCCCAAATCTCCCTAAAACCCTATTAAAATAAGGAAAACTGACATGAGTGAAAAAGCTGTAAGTGGGACCCAAGATGGCTGTTCAAACAAACTCAAACAAAACTATTAGTCAAAACTGCTGCAAAACCACTATTAAAACCATAAAACACCACCCAAAACCCCAAAACTCCATAAAAATAAGGGAAACTGAGTGAAAGTAGCAGTAAGTGGGACTTAACATGGCTGCCATGATGTTTGTTTGGGTGGTTGCCTAGCAACCTTCGCCCACAATGCAACGCGATACACAATAAATATCACGAAAATCACAATAGGGCCTAAATATGTTTTTATACATAAATTTGTTATAATTTTGTTAAAATAACTTAGTTTTTATTATTTTTATCATTTTATTATTCACTTTTTTATATTTTTAGGCCCTGGTAGTGAAGGATGACGTTTTTCTCTGTGTAATCGTCCCGTGATTGTTTGATTTCAAACGAAGTATACTCGCGATTGGTTAAATCCCAAAAATAATATTATGACGCTAAATTCTCACGAATATTGTTATTTTTTGGAACGTTTGTGTTGCCATCACCACGAAAAATGGAGATTTGACGATTTTCTTTTCATTTTTTAATTTAATTTTTGGTTTATTAAATTTTTGTTATTTATTTTTTGAAATTTACAGGTTTGTGTTTTAATTTTTTTTGGGTGATTTGATTTGTTCTTTTTAATTAATTTTTTTTGGTTTATTTCAGACTGTCGTTTTGGTTTTGCGTGTGAGTTTATTGCGGGGCATTTTGCCCTTGCAATTTGTTTTAGTTTTTTATTGAAGAATTTTTCGTGTTTTTTCACCGGTGGATGGAATCGGAGAGTTGGGAAGAGATACAAAAAGATGTGGAAAAAGTGAAATTGCCTCCGGTTCAGTTTGTTGATATTGCGGATAAGTATTCAACACAACAGGATCTTGAAGTTGTCGTTGAGTTTGGAAAAAAGGTATGGAAGAGTTTTGTGGGATTTTTTGCTTGAATTTTGTAATTTTTGGAGAATTTTTTGATTTTTTTGTGAATTTTGAAGAAATTTTTTGGTTTTTGTGAATTTTTTGTGAATTTTGGATCTTTTGTGACTTTATGTGAAATTTATTTATTGTTTGGATTTATTTGTGAAATTTTTTGATTTTTCTTCGATTTTTTGGATTTTTTTGTGATTTTAATTTATTTATTTGTTCTATAGTTTGTTGCTACTATTGATGATTGGGTTGGACTTTTCCCACTTGGTTGGACGACTCTGAAGCAGTATGTCGCGTATTGCTGGATTCAACAGCAGGCTGTGAATGGGACACAAATTATACACATTCGCAAGTCGAAACTACCAGTAAAAATGAGAAATATTGAAATTTTTTATTATTGAAAAATTTGAAACGTTTTTCAAAAAAAATGAATATAAACTGAAAAATTTTCGATGAAATATGTGAAAATATTTTCACAGAAATGATAAATTAGAAAATTTTTCAAAAAATTTAAAAAATATTGAAAATTTTCTATGAAAAATTCATTATACGGTAATGAGAAAAATTAATGCAATTCAATGAAAAAGTGAATAAGGAAAAAAAAATTAAAAGTGAAAAAAATTTTCAAAGAATTGAAAATTTGAAATAAGATGAAAACATTTCCACAGCAATGAAAAAAAAAATCATGTTGAAAATTATTCCACCAAAAAATGAAAATTAAAAACTTTCATTAATTTATTTTTAATTTTCATAAATAAAAAAAAATAAAAATTAATCACCAAGGTACTCTAGGCTATACAAAAAAAATTATATAATTTTTTTTAAAATTCCAGAAAGACCTCAAACAATACTACCAATTCATGTACGTGAATGGCAACACAACCGTAGTCGGAATCAGCACCCCATTCTACTTCACCAATGACGAAGTCTACATGGACGCCAAAGGCGTAGAAGACGAACCTATAAACCTCGAAAAACAACTCAAACGTCACGAAAAAATGCTGAAACAAAACAAACCCTCGGAATCAAAATCATCCATATCCATGATGATGATCGAATCAAAAATGACAATCGACATGATCCCGGAAGAATCCCTAACATCAATCCTCGCCGACGCAACATCCCTTTACGACGACGACGACGACATCGAAGAAAATTCCCTAATCCCGGACGTCGTAAACAGAATCGGACGAAATGTGAAATCCTCGGGCGACAAACTCGAATTTTCGGATCCAAACATCGAAACGATGGCTTTAGTCCCCTGGACGAGCAAAGAGCAATTAATTTGGGACGAATCATCATCGGCGGTTGCGGCGGCTATTTCGTCATGTGAGGCGATCCGGGGGAGGGAAATTGACCGGAATAATAATAAGGGTGGATCTGGTGGATCTGGGAGGAAACACCATAGAAAAGAGAAGATCAAGTTGGATAGGAATGATGTGATTCCGGTGGATGAGAAAGGAAGGGCTCATATGAGTAGTGTTTCGGTTGTGGGGGGGAGTAAAGGGGGGAGTGTTTGTAATTTGTGTGTTGGGGTTGGAGTGGAGAAGGAGAGGGGGGTGGTGGTGGTGGAGAAAAAGGAGAGTTCGAATGTTTCGAGTAAGTCTTCAAGTGAATCCATGGAACAGGGATCTTCGGCGAAGTCCTCGAAAGCGGAAGTTGTAAGGGAAAAGGGCGGGATTTTTGATTTTGTTTGATTCTGCAATTTTGCATTTTTTGTAATTCTGCAATTTCCTTTTGCATTTTTTGTAATTCTGCAATTTCCTTTTGCATTTTTTGTAATTCTGCAATTTCCTTTTGCAATATTATGAAATTATTTAAGTTTTTCCAGTTGATTGCACTTTTGCAATTTTCTTGTACAGGTTTTTCTAGTTTTGCAAGTTTGCAAATTTTATTGCATTTTTTTTCCCATTTTATGAAATTCTGCAATTTATTTTGCAACATTTAGCAATACTTAGCAATTTTTTTAATTCTGGAATTTCTTTTTGCAATATTATGAAATTCTGCAATTTTACAACTATTTGCAATTTAGCAATTTAGCAATTCATTTTGAAATTTTACAATTTATTTGGCAAGTTTTTTGCTACTTATCGCAATTTTGCAATTTATTTTGCAATTTTTTTGCTACTTATCGCAATTTTGCAACTTATTTTCAAACTTTTCACAATTTTTTACATGATTTCCCAACATTTTCAAATCACATTTCCAAAATTCCAATTTTTACTCCCAAAAATTAAAAAATGCAACAAACTAAATCAAAAATCTCTCTTCACCATAAATTTCAAATTTCCCAACAAACTAAACCATTTTTTCTTTCAACCTTCCAGAAAGATGTACTCATGGATCAAGTCGTATCCCGCTTCTTTAACTTCCTCGGCTCCGTAATCGCACGAAGCGAAAGCGAAAAATCTTTACACGGAGAAAACATTAAATCCAGCAGGCCCTGCGCTCGCTGTAGCCAACTCGAATTGGACTTAGAATCCGCAAGATCGAGGGCTTTTCACGCAGAGTACAGGGAAGGAGCTCTCGTCAGAGAATTAGTCAATTTACGAAAACAAGTGAAGCAACAGGAATTGCGAACAGCCGAATTATTGGATCATTTGCACCTGAGATGCAATGATGGGAATAATGTCGAGATTCTTAAAGGACAGTTGACCCAAGTGGTGAACGAGTTGCAACAAGCTGCGCTTGCGGTTCATAGAGTCACTCAAGAGAAGAATAATTTAGAAACTAAAGTACAGTTTTTTCAATTGATTTAAAATTTTAAAAAATTAAAAAATTTGACAAATGAAAGGAATGAAAAAAAATTATCAGTGTTCCAAACTTTTTCAAATTTTTATAAATTTTTTTAAATATATATGTTAATTTTTAAATTTTTAATTTTTGAAAACTTGGTGAAATTTTTTTTTCTTACTTTCAAATATTTTTTTAATTTTTTTTTAAAATTTAGAAATTTTTTTTACATTTTTTGAATATTTTAAACTTTTATTTTATTTTTATTTTTATTTATTTCTTATTTTAGGTCGGCAATTTGATGTGGGAAAAAGCTGGTTTATGCGCAAAGCTTCAAATTTTACAACAAGGCGAAACCCGAAACAGCAGAAGAACCTCTGAACTTAGCACGGCCTTAGTGGAAGCGCAAGAAGAGGTTCATCATCTGAGCAGGTGCCAAGGAGAGAGTCAACAATTCGTCGAAGCTTTGCTGGCAACGTTGGCCAGTCTGGGTTACACCAACGTTAAAGCCCCATCGGGATCGAGCATCAATCTGGAAAATATTCCCGGACCCGGATTATCCCTAGAACCAGTGTCGGACGAGACAAGAAATTGGCCATGTCTGACAAAATCCCAATTACCTGGTACTGTGTTGGATTGGATATTCTCATTGATATTTTTAATTTATTTCTTTTCTGGAGTTTCATTTATAATTTTTTTGTTAATTTTTGCAAACTGTTGCAGCTTTTACAATGCAATTACAATTTTTTGCACTTTTTTGCAATTTTTCTATTTTTTGCAATTTTTACAATATTTTTGCAACATTTTGCAATAATTGCTATATTTTTCAAGTTTTAAAGTATATATGCAAATTTTTGCAATAATATTTTTATAAATTTTTGCGATTTTTACAATAGTTTGCAAATTTTCTCTAATATTTATACAAATTTTGGCGAATATTATAATATTTTTGCAAATATTTGCAATAATTGCTATATTCTTGCAATTTTTCAATAGTTTTGACTTTTATTCAACATCCCCATCAATTCACCATTCTTAAAATTATTTTTTATCTTTTCAGACAAATGGTACAAAGCCATCGTAACATCCCAAGAGATCATCCAACAACTCCAAGCCAAGATCCACGA
>JAQFZO010002301.1:0-12567 GCA_034695885.1 Geophilus flavus
TCAGAAGGTTTTCAATTTTTCGGTTCGGTTTTCTATTTCGGTTCGGTAAAAATAGCGGTTTTTTCCGGTTTTCGGTTCGGGGTTCGGTTCCGGTTTGAAGCCCTGATTTGTACGTACACATCCGCACCATGTTCGAGACTGGCTACCAGTCTAAGCACACTGAACCTTGATCAGATAGTTTCCTCTTTTTACTTTTTAAAAAAAAAAAAAATTAATGGAAAAATGTTTTTTAATTCTTTTAAAATTTAAAGGGATAGTGCAACAAAAATTATAATTTTGTAGTTAATACTGTAGATGAACTAGTAAATGGCAGTAATTATGCCTAGTTACAATTTTATGATTCACTACAAGCTTTAAAATTAGTTATAAGGTATTTTCTTCATCGATTCTGAAAACTCCATTTCAATTGTGGGCGCCATATGACATCATAACACGGATTCAAGGTTCTAGTACGGCGTGGTACAGCAACCAGGTCAAATTCTTCGAGAACGTTGCGTTTAGACAGTTTTTCAATGTTATAAATCAAAAACACAAAAACAGTGCACTACAACGCCGTTAAAACAATTGATAGCAGGTGTGTTATGACGTCATATGATCATGTGACTGGCGACCACACTAGAAGATCCTGATTTTTAGCAGTGATTTTACACTGCTTATAGTGGATTAAAAAATTTGAAAATAATTGTGAGTACTATTTTAATACTGAAGTTTCAGCTGTATAAATTTTATGGAATTTTAATTTCGTTGCACTATCCCTTTAATATCCATGAGGATCCGCCCACGAATTTAAGTATTTAAAGTTTGTTACTCTCTTTATTTGTTTATTTCCAGTACAAATAAAAAATAACAATATTTGTGACATATTCTATGTTCAATTTGTCAATTTCCATGTGTTACTTTTTGCCTAGCCAAGAACTTAAACTCATTTTCTGTACATGGCAGGCTTTCTCAATAAAATTGACTACGGACTTTTGTTAGAATTTGGTTTGGTTTACATTAAATATTTAAATATTGAAATGTTATTGTAATGTATAGTAGGATATCAACATTCGAGAGAGTTCCATTCCCTTAAAGTCCTCGCAAATGTTGAATTCGTGTATGTGGAGACTACAATTGCAAAGAAAAAAAAGAAGAGTTAGGTTATTGGCTCGATAAAATAGAATGAAAGGACATAATAGAAAAAATTGTGTAACTTATTAATTTGAGTACTACGAGCAAACAAATCAAACGACTGATAAAATACTAAGTATAAAAAGTTTTGGCATGGATTTGTCGATTTTTATACCCCGAGGACTGAGATAAGAGCAGTGTGGGTGGTAGCAGTGGAAATGTAAACAAACTAAAGCAAACGCATGAATATGCAACACCAGGATGTCGTAATTCGTCAATGAATATAAAATAAATTGGATACCGTATCGCGAAAACACAAATTTGTAACAACAAACGAAATTCGCTAATTTTAAGATTCTAGTTCAATTTTCGAGCAAAACCCTTATTTTAATTTAATTCAACTGCGTACAGGCAAAGATTTAAGATTTATAAATCTTCATTCAATCTTTAATCTTAAATCTACAAAATTTGTTAAAATAAGACAATTACTGCCAAAAAAAAAATCAAAAAAATCACCAATGATGTTATAATTGGGTAGGGGTTCTCCTATCGCTATTTACCGATACTGAAAAATCGGAATTTTCCATTTTTGGCGTTTTGGGATGGTTTTCCTAAAGTTTTGGGGTGATTTTTGGATGGTTTTCGTTGGATTTGGGTGGTTTTTGACAGGTTTTGAATTACTTTAGCCACAAAACCGTTTTACAACCATTCAAACTCTCTCAAAATCCACTCAAGAGCCCTCAATTATTAAATATTAAAGGATTTTAATGTTATTTTTAACTACAGAAAATATCGGGTTTATCGGTATTATGAAAATATTACGACCGAATACCGGTATTTTCAGATGTACCCTGTAGAGACCCTACAATCGATGGCATAAATTAGTTATTTCCAAAATTTAACACTTAAGTTAGACCTTTCCTAAATCTGATTTATAAATCATAAATCTTACCATTGTAGCTGTTAGTCCATTTAAACCTTTCAACATTTCACGAGTTTTCTCATTCATGAAATCCCCTAAAATATCAAGGTCTCACCACATTTAATTAGAAATTCGGTTACATTTCCTGCATATATCACCCTTTTATTCAGTCCCAAATTTTATTAATCACCAAACTAACTTTTTTTTTGGTAACCTTATTTAGTATTCATGAGTTCGGATGTATGTATGGCAAAGTAAAGATCCTTATCCCTTTAGAATTTATGAGCCAAAGAAAAAGCAGTGGTGCTCGAGCAGAAAATGGGGTGTTGGAACTCCTTCTCAATTATGGCAGCTCCACCTCACTATGGTTTTATGAGAATGTAAGATGAGCTTTAGGAATAATGACTCGGTACTCGATGACGGGGGTTAATTAGCACCATTTCGTTGTGTGGTCATACTTTGCAGTTTGCAGATGGGGAATGGGAACGAAAGTATCGATTCTTATCTCTTTACATTTACTCGCTGTTTCTCTCATCAATCAAAAACTGTTTATGCCGTTCGTATGCTTTGTACGAACAAGTATTTGAATTGATAAAGATGCTGAAAGAGGATTTAGGGATTTTATTTTTATTTTAAAAAGAAAATTCTTTGTAAATGTGGTCGAAATTTTATTCTGGTTTGAGTGGAATGCAACGTGTCGTTTCATATGGAAATTTTTCGAGGATTTTCACAGCAGGGTTTGTGTACGGTTTGCTTTAGAGAATGTCTCGGGTATGAGCGAAGTGCGAATGAAATTAGAATAAAATTTGGCGAGTGGTGAAAAAGTTTATGGTATTTTTTCTTTTTATATTTCTCGAAAGGATTTAGTTAAAATTTAGTGTGGATTTAAGTTTGGGGCAATATTTTGTTGTTAGATGGTTGTATACTAGATATCTTATAATGAAGATAACGAGAATTTGTAACTTGGTTCTATTAACAAATAGTTATGGTAATGTTATTTTAATAATAACTTCGTAGCTGGTGTCATGGAAATTTAAGTAAACCCAGAAGGCCACGGCTGTTGCTTTGGCCTAATATGGGAAATAGAGTAATACTTGAGTCACGAATAAAACGATGTTGCTAATCAAATTTTGATGATGTCATAAGCTGAATGATATCACAAAATGCAATTGACCTATTTAAAAGTGTTTTGAGACACACCATTTGGCTATTAGAAAGAATATTTTACAGTATTGCGTGTTTTTATGACGTCAGATTTTGTCTTTCACAGGAATCGATGATGAATGGTTGTGAGCACACTAGACCATGGAGGTCGAAATTCCGAAAATCTTTGTCGATGGCTTTAAAAATCTCGTAAAATTCCTACAAAATTCCAAATCTTCAGGTAATTAATTGATTTTCTCCATTTTATAAATTTTGCGAAAAAAAACAAAACAGAGTTCTCCGTCCCTTTAGTGACATACAATTATCCTGGGAAAACCTGTCACTAAAGTGGGGTAGTCACTATTAGTACCGATTCTCAGGAGTTGCCACCAGGTGACACTTTCACTGAAAGTCAGAAAATGTATAGCTGAAAATAATTAAATTTATAGAAAACGGCAATACTCAAAGTGCTGCTTGATCAGTGAAAAATGAAGTATGGAAACAAAAATAGTAAGAAAAATGTGATGTCATACACATGCCTCTCATCTATAATAGATGATATGGTTCTTCGGTGACGATGACATTTGCAAATCGAAATAAATGCTTCTAGCCTTAGTATTCAATGTCAGTACTATATTGGAATTAAAGTCAGTAAAGTGAGAAAATTGTCACTATTTTGACTTGAAACATCTATTCCAGCAAAATATGTCACTAAAATGAGGGAGAACTCTGTAAACATAACTTATGATTCAGCACAACAAAAATTAAGCGTACCTTATACTGGCTTTACGATTTTCATTTATATGTCGATTTTCGACATATAAAGCTCTAAATTGATTTAACAACATATAAATTATAAAGTGTAAAGCCACAAAGCGATAAAATTGTCTCCGCAAACTGTTATTATTTATTATCCGATTGATATTTTACAATATTTTCAACGATATAGCCTATCAAAATTTGAAAATAATTGGCGAGTTTTGAATTAGTTGGACTCCGCTGAATGAACTACAGCCCTTCTTCAATATTACCGGAAGGGAAACGATGACACAGTTCGGTCAAATGGTTAAACCAATTAAGCGCCGATCCTACGGAGTCGAGTTGAATTCTATCTGCACAACTTGGGGTGTTTTTGACACCTCCATCAAATTGATGCATCAACATTGGTTTAATGTTTGGGCAGGGCGGATGGGTTTATGGTCGGAATGGAATGGAATGTCTCAATTATATTACCCAAACAACTTGAAAGCGCTATTAATATGACAAACAACTACTGTGCAATGCAGAACTTGCCTAACCTAACTGAACTAAACCAAGCATCACTACACTGTATACAGTAGCTAATACACACAGAAATATTTCTACAATTAAATAATGAACATAGTGAAGCATTTAACCGAAATTTTTCGATGGTTTACGATTTTTGCAACGTAATTACGAGTAAATTGCCGATTCCAGCCCATGTGGTGGCCCTCTGATTGTGGCAATGGCGGTAATAACTGGTATGAAAAGGAGAAAATGAGACCTAAATTCGGACATGCGCGACTGCGGAAAATGAAAATGATTATTTTACTGTATCACTCTGAAAATGAGTCGGGAGCCAATCGAGAGTGCGGAGCGCCTGCTGTGATGATTGAACTAGTAGCATGATACACTCGGACTTGATTAATGTGCGATGCTGCTGTGTGACACGTGAAAAGGGCATTCACTCGTTCTTGATTAATTTGATTACATGTGTTTATTGGGATAATTGTGTGTGGGACTGATTAGAAATAATCAAAATTAATTAGTTTAATCATAGTATAATACTATGATGATAAAATAATGGCATGAAATATAAGTAACTGTGTATAGTTTGTTCTAGTTGTGGGTAATTAGGATCGGTAGGTTAAATTTGTGATATAAATCTCAAGTTTCTGAACCGAAGGCCGAGAAAAGCAATTTTCGTGATTAACACGTTATCGATAATCCACCTATCATGGTGTAATCACGCTGAATCATGTATGTGAGGTATGGATGGAGTTATGGTCGTGCCAACAAATCAATATGTTGGTGTTTGTGCTGTGTGCATGGCGATAGTTTTTTGAGTCGTGAGAAATGTTTTGCCTGCAATACGGTAGTGGAAAAGTGAGGAAATGCAATTATGGAGGTTGGTTTGGTAGTTAATTGTGGGAGTGGTTTAGTGCTGGGGTTGCTTTGTCTTCATCGCAGTCGGTGATTGGTGATTTAACAAGTGGATTAAGTTGTTATTGACTGGATTGACTTTTAGTTTTGTATGAGTTATGATTATTTCCTGATATAATGTGACAGTCTGTTACTCTTTGATGTATAGTTTTGCATGAATTGAAATGAAAATGTTTTGTTTTTGGTGATAAAAATCTTTACACACATTACATACTCTGATTTTCTACGTATGGTTGCGCGCTATATTTTTTCAAATAATTTTTTTTCTGCTCAATTTGTAATGATGTCCATTTTTGAGCAAATGCATTTAACGGTTAGAAATCACATTCCATCACTAGTTTAATAATTTTAATTAAAACATTTATATATTACAATTTTTCAAAAAAAATGGGTGTGACGTAAGTATAGAATATTTCATATTTACACATGAAACTAGCCTGTACTAACTCTGGTTTTCTGGCTTTATTATTTTATAATTCTTACTCTTGCTGCATTCAATATTAAAACAGTTTACTTTTGAAGTTTTGATGTCAATTAGTCTCATTAATATGGATTTTAATGAGACTAGGCGATATCTAAAATTCAAAACTCAACTAAAACTCAACTTTCTATTAATATTTGAATGCCGCCAGTATTTGATCATCTCTTAGCTCTAGATGGTGTAAGAAAGTCAAAATTATAAATAATAAAGCCAAAAAACCAAGAGTTACAAGTTATAAATACAACTTTATGAGGAAACCACCGTGCGCAAAGTCTCTAGTGTCTCCAACATCCAGTTGGCTATGAAGACTAATAAATTACATTTTTAAAGAAAAAAATGTATTTCTCTTCTTTATTTCAACAAAATTAAATTGTACAGATGTTTCACATACATTTAACATCGTTTGCACTTGCCAGGTACATGTGATTATTATTTTTCACTTTTCTTTTCCCTTTTTTTTTTTTTTGTGAGTGTAAAGTTTCGAGTTTTTATATCAAGAACTGAATGGATGTTTTGCCCGAGTTTTGTGCAAGATAAATATTGAATTCGCATTGAATTTCAGCCAGGACAGAAACAAATTAATATTTTATGCGTGAATTTCTCACCATATACACATAGAAAAAAATATAACGTTTGAAACCATTTGAAAATTGTCTTGTTTGACAAAATTAAATTAAACAGACCGAAAAATGAAATATAAAAAAAAATAAACTAACTGTGTGTGTGGATGAGGCTTCTGATAAGCAGGCTTATTAAAGACGTCGTCTTTCATACATAAGAAACGAATTAAAGAGTAAAATAACTCACGTTTTTTTGCCAATAAGACGACTCGATCGATTCAGGCTCGAGAGAAATAAGTCATTTACATTTCGAACATAGTTATTGAATATTTTAACTTCATTATCATTAATAGATTATCACAAATGTGATGTCACTTAATTATTCACCATGTCTGCCAACTTTGGACTCTTAGTCATTTGATGATTGGACTACCATGTCGTGGGTGGAATTGATCTTTCTTCACTCCAGTCACTCCTTCGAATGCAAAAATGGAAAAATCACCTACTGAAAAGTCATACCCTGAATTTTAAAAAGTTCTCAGCAAAGCATACGAGAAAAGAAACATTCCCTTTAAAAGTAATTTAACCCATTTTTGTTTTCTGTCACAAAAAAAAAAAAAAAAAAAAAAAATCCAGATGAAATCGACAATGACGTCAATACCTAATTCTCTTCCCTTTCTCGAGGAATGATTCCTTCATCCCAGAAATGAGTGTTGATCTTTCATCTGGGTAGTCTAGGCGCATATGCTTCACCACGGTGTACAGACAGTGATTGGACACTACCAATGGGATTAACTGCACACCGAAAGAGAATACAAAATGGAACGTGAATCTTTAAAACTAAACTTCCTCAATCTTCCATCATCTTTAGAAAACAGCAATACCCACATCGAACTTTATTATATATTTTTTTTAATATTTCATCCTTTTATTAAGTTTTTTTCTGACGTATTTTCCTGCTTAACCCCATAGAGATGATAAAATGAGTATAAAGTTTCTACGGTAACGGCGGAATTTCACTCCATTCCGCCTTCATGCAAGTTTGAGTGAATTGTCGGTAAGGAAGAAACTCATGCATTTCTTAACAAGTTTGCAACTATTACCTTTTTCACAACATTTTTATACCTTTAACCTACTTTCTTTCTATTTCTCTCTCTCTGTCTCTACCCTCACCTCATTTTCCCCAATTTTTCTCTCTCCTCTCTCTCTCCTGTCTTCACGTTTGTTTGTATCACGTTGCACAAAAAAAAAAAAAAAATACGGCCTTCGAATGACATTTGGCGTCGTCAAGTTTAAATTATGTGGCATTGACTGAGGTGGTGGTAATCTCATTACTCCGGGCGCATGAGTTGAGTTTCCTCATCCACTTTATTCCATTACGGAAATGCATTTACAAATATTGTATGGCACTGTTCTTGTTTCGAGGTCACTCGTCCATTATTCCAGGTGATGCCACCAACATCCACCTCTCCCATTAGCTCGGAATCAATGCCTTTTCTTTTCCTTTCTTTTCTCCCTTTCTCTCTCACTCTCTCCCTTCTCTATATATTTTTTTTCTTGTTTTCCCCTTCTGTGATATAAAGGTCTTTGAGTTAGTGTTTGGAAATAGAAAAAAATTGTCACTTCCCTATAGAATTTAAATTAGATTTCCTTTTTATTTTAAGGGTAATAAAGTGAATGAATATGCAGCACGTATTTTTAGATAAGAAATATTGTAAGAGTGATAAAAACAAAAAAAAGTTTTGTTTTTCTTTTACATTATCTGATTAGGATTAGCCAATCGATAACGGTAGAGAAAATAAACTCGCTTCCTTACTTTTAGGCTAGATACCCCGGTATTAGGATTCGTCTGAGTTTGAAATTTTTCACAGCGAGATACTAAATAAAAAATTAGTGACAAAAAACGAAAAAAAATGAGAAAGAAGAAAAAAGTAATTCCTCTGTCATTTGTAGGAGATATCAGGGCTCGACTTAGCAACATTGATGCCATGTGGCGTGCTGTCGTGCACTCCCCCGTCCGCCTCCCCCTTTACTCAAGATCCTAAGGGAAAAGAATAAATTTAAAACTTGTGGTTTTATCTTTATTATTTATTTCTTTAAAAATTATTCGTGTATACTTATGCTGTTTATTTCTTGGAATCGTATTGCATGCGAACTATTAGAGAGTTTGCGCACTGAGGCTCTTACAAAACAAAGTTATAGTTACAGTTATAGTTATAAAGTTACACTTACAATCTGCAATGCTGGTCTTATGACTGTATAATCCTAGCTTTCTTTCACTATTTATAACTGTAAAATTTACCAATACTTGTGTTTGGAGGTTTTCCTTTATAAAGTTGTAGTTATAACCTTGTTATTTGGCTTATAATTTTGTAATTTTGATTTTCTTACAAATTACACGCTAAAGTTCAAGTGTGTAAATCATTTCATCTCTAGCACCAATTCTGGGAACTTTGAACTGATTTAATTGATTATGTAAGTTGCTAAAAACAATTAATACGTATTAAAACTAGCTATTCTTGTGCAGTAATTGAAATTTCAAGATAACTATAACAGACATCTTTTTTTGCGAAAACTCTTATTATATTTATTTATATTGTGAATATACTGTAAATAATATTCGTATTAAATCACCAGGTGGTGCCAGAATATTTTTTGACCTGTGTGCAGTCGCACGGTTTGATGGTGTCATAAGCGAGATCTGGAATGTGTTGGTTCTTGCAATCTTGCTGTGTAGATTTTTATTTTTTATGGATTGACCTTATCAGTCATATCACGTTTCACCGATCCATTTTCGCCGAATCCCTTTTCCTCAAATTTTAATTTCAAATTACTCTTTTGATAAACTCACTTTTCGTCTAAATCCCATTCACCGGATGATGTTCATCTTTGGTATTATAGGAGAAAATTCCATCCGTCTGTGTGACACTTTTCCTGATTTTACGATTATTTTAATCAAAACGGTATTTTGCTGCGAAACGGGGAATCGAAGAGATGGAAAATCATGTCCATGTCGGCTTTATTTGCTATACTGTATAGGAAAGGACATGGGAGATGGGTCAAGGAGATGAAATGTATGGAGTAAGAAAAAAAGTCTTAATCCAATATTCGATAGCCCCCACTAAAAGATAGATGATATGATAAAATACTTGTACATGTGCATACGTGGTTCCTTTGGGCGAAATTAAATCAGACTCAACAGATTAAAACTTGAGGCATAAAATTTCTTTAAAAAAAATCAGTTTGGATTCAGAGGTTAGAAAGGTGTAATTGAATAAGATACTGTATACCCTAAAAAAATATTTTTAATTTATTCACTGAGCTAGGTAAATAAAGCTAGAAGACGAGTTCTGCCGTTCGAATCCGAGTTAAAGATGAGCTCAGGCCCAGGAATAGAATTTTTCAACCAAAATATTGTAATTTTAATTTTCATATAATTTGTGTTTAAATTAGTTTCGGATTCGGTTTTATAAGTAGTTTTGGGGAATTTTCGGTGGTTTTCTGGGGTGTTTTGGATGGTCTATTGAGGTTTGACGGCTTTTCAGTGGTTTTGTGGTATTAATATGTATCTTCTATGCTATAAACTTGCAATTTTTAATTGTATTGCAAACTACTCGGATTTAGTTTTGTGTATGTGGAAAATCGGAAGAAAAACCGTTGAGATACTAAACTAAGCAATAACGAATTTCATTATAGCGAAATTTCGTTAAGAACAAAAATATGGACCGAAATTGCTGTTTTTCTCGTTATAACGAATATTTCCGGTTGAAAATACGATTTTCGTGATTTTTATCGTCGATATTTTGCCACCAAATGCTAAATTTTTGTTGACAACTTTTCAAACAGCATTTTTAATGGTTCTGAACGTTTGTTACTTTCCATCCGTTTGACTCTAGACCAAAACAATCGTTTTTCTTTTGATTCGTCATTACGAATTGTTTCGTAATAACGAAACATTCTCATTATAACGAACAAATTTTCATTCCCCGAGCAATTCGTTACAACGAGGTTCGACCAGTATTTAAAATCCGTGAACATAATTAGCTTTATTTACTTAATTAATTTAAATGTCCAACACATTTAAAACTTCTAGTTAAATACATCACGACTTAAGCGTATACAATAAACATGTCCTAGCAGGAAAAGCACCAGATACTCAAATCTCCATCCCTATCATTTTACGAGAACAAACCGATGCCAGGATATTTGACCTCAAGATTTTCCAAACAAGCAATTTCTCCTCCTCATCTCTCCTCCCACACCATATCCGCCTACCCTCCCTCACTTGACGCTACATTGTAGCCCGAACCCAAGTGAGCACACCCTTAAACTAAGGTTTT
Source organism: Geophilus flavus (assembly GCA_034695885.1). Taxonomy (NCBI): domain Eukaryota; kingdom Metazoa; phylum Arthropoda; class Chilopoda; order Geophilomorpha; family Geophilidae; genus Geophilus; species Geophilus flavus. The sequence continues at coordinate 10,741 of JAQFZO010002301.1, forward strand.
GAATCGCCAAGTTAGAAGGCGGATGATGTGGTCACTCGAGTGGTCAGTATTTAAGTGCATGAAGACTTTGCTGATGACTTTTCCCCTGATCCTTTTTGGTGACTCTTCCACACATAAGCAAGGGAATTGGGCGATTTTCTCTTTGTGTGTGCCACTCGGACACAAGTGTAGTGAGGAACATTTTAATTTCCTGCTTGACTCGTCTCTCTCTTTCTCTCTCTCACCCTCCCTCTGTCCACCATGTGACAAACCATAACTTTGTTTCACCATTTTTTTTTTTTTTTTATCATCCTTTTTAAACTTTCCTCGCCCTCTATCTCTCTTAATTTTTATTTATTTCTTTTTTGTTACCTGTTTGGGTGTGTTCCATTTGCGTGATAAATTTATTTCTCATTTTCATTTCGACTTTTGATGAGTTTGAATCTTTCACGCAATTTTTCCTTCATTTTTTTTCATTCTTTTTATTTTTTCCCCCCTCACACACATGCATATATAATAGGAAGAGGAAACTACTTTATTCGCTACCTCGTAAAGTTTAAATTTCAAGTTTGGAACCTTGAAAGTTATCCAAGAAAATGATGTACGAGGTTTTAAAAAAATAATAAAAATCGGGCTAACATATGCACGCCGACGGATCGAGGTACTTTGCCTATTTTATTGGCCTTGGAATTAGAGGCCGACAACCCCCGAGCCAAGAGTGGACTTGCCCCACTTCCTCCGTGCCATGTGCCTCGAAGGCAAGGAATTCCAAGACCCCTCGTCACTCCCAATAGCGAGAGTTGGTGAGGAACGTCAGCGAAACTTGGCACGATTCCTGCACATCAAAACTCGATGGAAATGACGATTTGAGTCTAGAGTCCATTACAATTATCGAGAAAAATTTTATCGCGTTCTTTTACAGCTGATAAAACGCGCTTTACCTCGGGTTCCGTCTCTCTCTGTGTGACTGTGCACTGCCCCGCGTTTGTGTCGAGATAATGTAGATCGCGGCCGGGCGGGCAGGTGTGGTAAAACGATCGAAGTCGAGCGCCGCATTCACAGGCAGGTGCCTCTGCAGGTGACGGCTCGAGTTGTTACTAGTCGCTTGTACTTTTCTGTCCGTGGCATATCTCGCCGAGCAACGCTCGGGGTCGCAAGTCTCGAGTTTGACATGAACGTTTTCATCTACTATGATCAAAAGTGATCAATCCAGGGATACGGGACGACGCATTTCATCTTGTAACATGCTTTCCGAGTAAGTTTTATTTATTTCTTTAAATTTTTTTTCATTTTTTTAAAGAAAATTTTTAAAGTTTCAATATTAAGGTAATTTATTTAAGAAAAGGAGAAAAAAAATAAATGGGTAGACTTAAGTTAATCAAGAGCTAATTCCTAATTGTAGAGTTTATTTACTAAACATGGTCCATTAGGGGTGCATGATGGGAGGCATTAGGTAAGCGCAGGTTGCAGGGCTCAATTAAATTAATTTTACACGCCTTGTTTCGGAATAAGTGGTAGAACACTTGCACTGTATGCATTCCATCTGTGTCACTTTCTTTTTTTGGCATTTTATTTCTTGATGTAATAAACTTTTTTAATTTTTTTTTTCTTTCTTTCCTGTGGGGTATATATATTTTTTATTATTTTTTATTTGGAAGGGTTCCAAGTTTGTGCATTGAACGTCTCAACTTGTTGAACAGAAAATGTAACGTTGCCTTTAAAGCAACTCATTGCAAAAGTCTGAGTCAGCCGAGACGCTTTTTGAAGGTTTATTGTTTTTTATTTGATAGAAATGTTTTTAATGTTTAATTTATCCAATAAAAACAACCTAATGATACATCCCCCCCA
>JAQFZO010002302.1:0-12563 GCA_034695885.1 Geophilus flavus
AGTTTGTTTAGTTTGTCATTATACAATAACAAGATACACACTTATGAGGTGCATAGTGAATAACTCCTTATGGCAGTACCATAAGGAGTTATTCACTAAACACCTCACAAGTGTTTATCCTACAAGTAACTGCGAGAAAAAACTAAACAAATTAATTCCTCGAGATAGAATTGTTTAAAAACTTGTCTTAAAAAACTTCTATCTCAAAGAATAAGTTTGTTTAGTTTGTCATTATACAATAACAAGATACACACTTATGAGGTGCATAGTGAATAACTCCTTATGGCAGTTCAGTTGATCATCACAATTAAGGAGTTTATATACTACAAATTTGGAGTTAGCTATGAGACACACGAAATACTCCCATATTGGAGTGAAATCCCTAGTTAATTTTTTTGTGTACAGTACCTACTGTAAGCTAGATACGTTATTCCGTTCATAATACGAACCATAATGTAAGTAGCTAATTTTGTGCCCAAGTTAAGGTGAATTTCCTCCTGGTCAGGCTAGTTAGTCATTCGGCAGCACGGTAGTAGAAAGAAACATAAGAAAACAACCAGCCATTTTAAGCAAGTCCGAGTGATGCCTATGAAGATTCCCCACTAAAATTTTGTCACTAGATGGTGCTGTACTGAATTGATTTTTAAAAAATAGACCATTCAGATCAATGAGGTAAATAATATGCAGAAAATATTACTAATTTCTTACATAAGCTTACTGTATGTAATCGAAGACTTACAGACCATAGCATCCATCTAATGGGACAGGTGTTTCCTTACCTTTCTTTCTATTATACTTTCTATTATAATATCGCAAATCAAAGTATTATACTGTACAGTGATGGAACCAACTTATAACGCCCTCGTTTATAACATAAACCTGCTTATAACACCATTGTTTTTTCCTGAAGCCATCTAAAATAATACTAAAATTACCCGGTTATAACACCCATCTCCCATCTGCATACCAGTATAACGCTATACGCCACTTTTCTCCCAGTCCCAAAAATGGTGTTGTAAGCAGGTTCCATTGTACTTAAATCAACGTACAGTTTTGGGTAAACAAAATTTTTAGAAACCATGGTTTTTCGGTTCAAATACTGCTGTTTTCGGATTACGAAGTTTTTCCAGTAAGGGGGAGTTTTGGATGTTTTTTGATAGTTTTATATGGATTTTAGGTTGTTTGAGAGGTTTTTGGGTGATTGATGGAAGATATTTGGGCAGTTCAGCTCGGTTTTGCATCCCAGCAGTTTTTCATTCGATCTTTGGACCGCTGGAAAGCCATCGAAACTTCCAAAGACCATCCAAAACACCCCAGAAAACCACCGAAAATTCGCCAAAACTATTTTTAAAAACCACGGTTTTCTAGTCGGTTTTTCGTCGATCGGATAAACCCGAATCCAAAACTCAAAACTGATAGAAATATCACAAATCAGAAAATACCATAATATTAACTAGACGATTCAATGGGAATGAATAAACCAAACAGAATGTATCTTATAGGATAAAAGAATACACTCACACTCACAAGACCTTATTATATACCTCCTACATCTACATGATTTCTCTATAATTTCCCCTCCCTCAAATTCGATTTGACTACTAGCTCCATGTGATCGATCGCTCTTGGCCAGGATTTTACTTTAATGACTTGTCCTTCCTGAAACATGAGTTCTTCGTCCATGGCGTTGGGATTCGGTGACATCGTTTGGGGATCGTAATCGAAAAGGGCACGGAAAAAGCGAGGCCGAATCGTCTCGTCGTGCGGACCTCGCCGCCTTCCATAATCGTTGGGGTATTGTCCATAATTATCTTGCCTGCGACCTGCCCACTCACGGTCCTGGTACGCAGCATGGTCTCGCGACGATCTGGGCCCACCGTAATCAGGCGGATGATGACCACGAGGTTCGTTGTAACCTGGATGTCTTTTACCACCACGTACGCCGTTACGACCCATGACGTATTCCTCGTCGGAAAAATTATCCATCGAGTTGCGGCCTTCGCTAGCACTATCTTTGGTAATTTCTAATAGGAAAAATACACAGTTAGAACGGGAGTGTCAAAGGATTGGCATGTGACCGACCCCCTGCTTCGTCACAGAGGCCTACCGTGTAGTTTGTTTGCTGCAGAAACCAGAGGTACCGTTCCGGCCCTGCCCTGCCCTGCCCCTCGCCTGCTCAGTCCGAGTACAGTCAATTCTCGATCGTCTGGCACTTTAGCAGTCTTTAGCTGCTGCGTTCAATCTCTTTGATTTCACCATTGTCGCTGATTTCAACGATTTCAGAGATTTCCGCAGAATCAAATTTTTGTCACATTCGTTTTTGTGAAAGTGGATCACGAGTCGCTTTAAATCGCGATGGATACAGTAAGTAAATTGTTTAATCTGCGAAATCAAACAGAGATTGAACGCACGCACTTAAAGTGACTTGTCATCGGGTGTAGGGCAATGCTTCTCAACGTTTCACATCACATTCCTCCCTTAGCAATCCCAGGCTCTTTGCTCTTATAATTCCAGTATAGGCAATCTTGTCGATGCCATTCAAGATAACTTTCTCTATGGAAAGGAGGAGCATATTTTTCTTATATCAAAGACCTTTTCAAAAAACTTCATTTTTTGTAGGAAAGTAGGCTCCTCCAACCCACAGGTGATGTTTACATGCACACACAGCACAGACTTGAATAGAAATGACCTGATACTAACTCACTAGAAGGCAACAGTATAGTTTTTAAAGGATCCTTTCCCTCGAATTCCGTCTGTTGAAAATCACTGATCTACAGTATAATTTAGCAAAGTGCCTGGATGATCGAGAATTTACTGTGCAGTGGCCCAATTCTCTTATTCTCATTAGCTGATAATAGCTTTTGTCAAAGGCTGGCTCTCGTGCATGTTATTTTATGTTATGTTATGTTTGAGCCATGTTCAAAAACAGGTTTAGTCCATGCTACTGGAACTGCGAAGAACGATGAAATCATGTGGTCAACATACAATCATGGTCAAAAAAACTGTCACTTAACCAGTCCCTCTTAAATGAGTCTAAAACTCACAGATCAGATTGCGAACAAATTGCGCCAAGTGGATAACTAAGCTTACAGTAGCATTAGCTTAGAAGTGATGTTGAGTTTTTTTCCATCATTTTAAGAATTAATTTTGACCGCACGTGCAGATCCGTTCGGGCGGGAAATCATTCATGAAATTGAAAGAAACCGAAACCTTGCACGAGAACCTGACTTTGCCATCAATGCAAGCCCCGGCTATTGATAGAAGCGACACGTTACCTTCCATCGACTCTGCTCTCTATCGACGTCCACCGACCGACTAAAATTTATAGGGGATCTATGGATCGATTGATCGATGGACAAAACTCACCTGCGAGCAGCGAAATTCACTGAGATGTGAGATGTATCAACATTAAAGTTAAAACACTTTAACAAAGTTTCGACTCTCATCACATGCACCACATCAACCACATCAACCACAACCAGCAAACAAAGAGTAAAGTTTACGTAATTGTCACATACCTATGGAGGGAATACTCATGTGCGTCATTGCGGGTCCCTGTTGAGGATAAATTTCTTTATCACTCAAATTTTCTTCAGGTTCTATAACTACTTGTCCATGGGAATCATAGCGGCGATATGGCTGTCTTCCGACACCTTCTCGTCTGCGAACATCGGCGTGACCAGGTGGTCTGTCGTCGTGAGGCATGCGCGGAGACCGTGGTTCGCCCCTTGGCGGCCCTCGTCCACCCCTCATGTCGTGGGGAGGTCCGTAGTCCCTTCCGCCTCTTTGTTGCATCATTCTTAGCAATTCGAGAAGATCAGTTTTAGTATTTTTAATGTTTCTTGGTTAACATAGTACTACATAGCGCATTCGGGTACGTAATCGGTGTTTCGGCAACCCCAATGCACACGACACGTCTGAGAGACATAAACATTAAAGTCCGGAATGTACGTCCGAGGACGTTACAGTATTACTGTATTATGGCAGGACGTGTCTATGTTTTGGACGTCCTCTAAACCTTGGTTATGTATATTGGGTGTGTCAAAACTTGCCGGAACATCGGCGGCATACCAGTGAGAACATTTACAGTAGTCTGGATCCAGTCCAGTCCAGTTGTTCTCAAAAACTAGTCCCAAATTTCATCCGTCAAACCAAAGAGTTGTAAGAAAAGGCCTAAGCTCAGCATAAGCTTATGCTGATCAATACCCAACGAAGGCCTACAGTTTTCAGCTGGTGATTAAAGTGAAAATGGCACCAAAGTGGGTGAAGCTTCCCATTGCTAAGGACTCGACTCGATGATAGGCTAGGCTACGAGCGATTTCCACTCCTTTTCGATTCAACTCCTTGCTCAAACAATAAAAAACAGCAAAAACTAATCACCTTCCATCCCTTCCTCTATCATCCCTTCCACGTCCGCCTCCTTCCCGTCGAGACATCTTCTCGTGTCCGTCTTTCGAGTCCATGATACGAGATGGTGTCCGTTGGTCCCTATGGTCCCGGCTTCCGTTCTTCATGTCTTTGGTCTGCAACGAACCCACCAAAAACCAGCATAAGCCAATACATCATCCAATACACTCTTTGGACTTAAATCCAGCTACGATATTAATAAGAACCAAAACCATACGACCAAAAAAACCCTGGTACCAAATAAAAGAAGAGATGGTAACATATCTAGAAAAGAGAATTAATCATCCAGAGATTAAAGAGGAAAAAAAGAAACAAATACGTATCCAACAACCATGTCAGACAAAGACATAGAAGACAAGATAAAACTTTAAGTGCAACAAATGATAGCAGAGCCATCAAGCCAAGAAGAGATTACGGCACCAATAGCCACAACTGTGCGTTCACCGGTTACCTCATCGCAGTCTGACAAGTCTTCTTCGGCTTCTTCGGCTATGTCAGACAGTTCAGACCTGTCACTGCCATCCAGATAACCATCGACGAGATTCTTCTGTTACGAAATAATTTTCACTTGACATTTCAAAAGCAAGCTTCATTTCTTGTGCAACTTGTTTAAGGTTAAACCCATCACAATATATTTGCCCAGATCTCACTTCTGTACCTTGAGCCCATAGATGGTAAACTCCGCCGGCAGATTGTGAGCAGCTTGCATAAGCAAATCCACAAACTCAGGCTCTGAATCTGATTCATCGGGGGAAGATAAGGTGGACTAGGGTGACAAAAATCAAAGTACATATATGAGAAGATGCATAGATCAGGGATCGTTTTGCAATGTCTTCGTTATGGGCTTCTTTGTCGGGGGTTGGGTTTAAGATGTGGGGACAAGGCAGTGGGTTTGTAGCCAAAAGCTCATGAGATTGTCAAGTAAAAGGTTTTTTTGGGTTTATTGTGATATTTCCTGCTAAATTGTTTACAATCTGAACTCGCGTATAACATCATTGCAATACCATAAGCAGGTTTCGTTTGTCTCCTTCAAGGCTGCCTTTTGTACCAGGCATTGTAGCAGGTTGCAGTGCACTACGTGTTAAATATTCACTCTGAATTTCAGAGCTATGACAAGATTAAGCTTAAAAGCCATTGGAAAGTTGGCCAATAAACTTGCATTGACCCAGCATGCTTGAAAAGTGAGATGAAAAAAACAAAAACATATTACTGTAGATAAGGTTTTGATGGTCTATGACTGTTTGATTATAACAATGTTCTCCTACTTTACTGTTTGCATGACCCATTAAAAAAGTCATAAAACAAATCATTAAGTTCATCTTTCAGTAGTATCTTCATTTTGGGGTACACTCCCCCCTTCCCCCAGATGATACCATTGCCCTCAAGGGATATTACAGTTTACTCTGGAAATCAGTCTAGTCTTTGCCACGTTTTTCTAGCTAAAGATGCAAAACTTTCCATCCTTGGTGTGAAAGTTTCATTTTCCCCCTTTACTTCTCTGGTCCCAACATCCCAGTCAATCTTTTTATTTGTTACAATTTCCCCCAGAGCAAACAAACAAAACATTTTAACACTTTTGACTGACCTCAACTGCCTTGTTCCACATAGGAAAGCAAAGAATCTAGCATTACTGAGATTATTTCTTATATCACCCTATATCAACACAAAAAAAGGAACAGAAAAAAAACAGTTTTATGGTAAAGCTATAGGACTAAACTAGTGTCACAAAAACTGCAAAGTATATTACATAAACACAACTTGTAATGATACTTCCTTCCTCGATCCTCAGAAGTCTTTGTCAACAGCACTAGATAAAACAAGCTCATCAAGTACTTACCCCTGATTTTATTTTACTTCTTGACCCTTTTATTAGTTCCATTGGGATCTTTGTTGGCAGCGAATCAGGAGAAAGGCTTTCAAAAGACTTTGTGCGAACTGTTATAGCCTTTGGAACGCTGCCTTGGAACTTGGTCAAATCTAAGAGTGCATGATCACCTGTGCGAAAGATACAATTTGCAAGTCTGTTTTTGGTAAGGGAGTTTAGAATTTTTCAAATTTACTTGTTGGACTGTCGATGTCTAATAACTTTTTCCCGTCGGCGTAGACGGCGTATCCGGTGACCGGAGCGCCGTTCGACGTTCCGGCGTCGTTGATGGTGACAGGTAACCACGTGACAAGAAGGGTACCGTTTTGAGGACCGGCTTCTACTTGGATGTCCAAAGGAGGATCAGGAAGACCTGTTAACAAAACGGGAACGTTTCTCAGAGTTTTTTGGAAACAATTACGATATCTTCTAGATAAGCCCATGCAAAGTCATGCGACATATCGCCTGGAAAGTCGAAGGGGAATTTACGAGTCCCAAAGATATTAGGGGTAGTCAGTTATGTGTGAATCAATGTAAAAGTGTGAAAATGTGAAAGTTAGATGTGCATGTTCAGGGCTTGCCCAAATGAGGAGGATGCGCATTAAGATATTTCACATCAAAAACATGAGTTTTATATTGAAAACAAGGTATTTTAAATGTATGGTCAGTTTTACATTTTATTATTCATTGAAGTCAAATTGGTTTAATTAGTGAACAGAAGTACTCTCCTTATTGATTTGAAGCATGCTTCAATTGGTAATCGACTAAACTATTGGTGACTAACTGAACTACAGATTGACTAAACTAGAACATAAGTTAATCATTTGAAACTTCCTATTCATCTCATCATGTGCAACAGCACATTGAAGCATCAAATTAATATGGATTGGAAATCAATATGCATGAATCAATTTCAAGAGTAATTAAAGGTGGGGGAAATAGATAAATGTGATATAATATAATGTAAATATAACTAGGTAAAAACATTAGTAGAGGGGTTTCTTAATGCTGTATAATACAGAAACAATATAAAAGGGTTCCATAAGCAAATTAAATTTGAAAACACTGATTTAGAATTTTGCTAAGACTTTTTCGATCAACTTCTGGAAAGTCGATGAAGCATTTATTCACACTGCAAGATTCAACAACGGGCCTAAAACGCGCTCATTCGACGTTCCTCAATCTCGTGGGTGGTCTATTTGAGTATAATGCATAAAACACATTTATTCACGACTATGCCGGGTCTGGGCCTCACCACCGTCCTCCCGAGACATCCTGTCTACACCCGCCAGCACGCACGCAAAAAGCAGTAACACGTAATTTTAACATCTTTACTCACCAACTTGTAGCGTTTTAAAATCAACAAAGGAAGAAATCATTTCCAATTTTTTCGCCGGTTGTTCCTCCACCATTGGAATTTTAATATTTTTTACACGGACACTCACACGATATGTCGTGTTCGGAGTCAGCCCTGCAAAGAAACAACAACAAGAAAAAAAACTATTTTTTTTGCTCAGTGAAATCTCAAGTGTGCTGAATTTTTGTGGTGAAAGCTTTTAATTGACCACGAATCGTTAAAAAAACTGTTTTTCTTCTTTCGCCATGGAAACATCTTGTCAAATTAATGTGCTTTGCTTCTTTTGTTTGCAATAAATCGTAAATATTTTCTCTTTCCGGTCTCAAGACACAACAAAAAAATTTGTTTTCCATGACTACGCTTAGTTTCTTTTAATTTTATTTTTAATTTTAGTGATAGTGTGTGAAAATTTCTCACCTGAGATTGTATGTCTGTAGACACCTGGCTTGACTACTCTCACTTCAACATTATTTACACATACACTATGTTGAAAATTACTGTTGCTTGGCAACCAACTTATGATTGCTGATGTGGCCGTTACGCTTGTGGCACGGACGCAACTGGGTGCAATTGGAATATCTTGTCCAATTACCATTGTGCAAGCAGCATCTCTCGACGTGCGTTTTTTCCCAGTCACAGAACGAACACTAATTCGATGAGGCTGAAAGTAGAAATAAGAAATACAGTCAAAGGTCCGAAGAATTTGCGAAAACTGCCAGAGACGGAGTTGGCCTAGATTGGTTATGATTTTCGCAATTGTCGGATGACCCGGAAAAAAAATAAAGGTTTAAAATAGGTGCAAAACAGCAATTTGGACCTTTCCACAATGCAGATCTACCTCAAAAAATGCCAAATATAAAGGTTTTGTAGCGCTAGGACCAACAAAAAGTCAAGAAAATGCAGTATAAGAGGTTAAACCATCTGCGCACACTCCCAACAATGGTTGAACCTTGTAAGCGGCATAATTGACGAATGATACGAAAGACAGAAACTTACCACAGCAGAATCAACTCCTTCTATTAACGCACGTGTGCGTTCAGTTGCTTTGACAGTGGTGTTGAGCAAACCATCAACATAAACGTCATACGCTTCTATAGCATTGTTAGGGACGTCGGGCGAAGACCAACTGATTAATATACTCTTGTGGAGTTGTCTTTCTAGTGTCAGGTTTTGAGGTGCAGGTACCAATACAGAGAAAAATGTATCTAGAAATAATTTATTGTGTTAGACGTGTGGGGAAAACCATGAGAAAAGGATTTCATACAAGTTTTGTTCACCAATCATCCCTTCTGTACATAACTTAAAAGTTTCTAAACACGAAAAGCATGACACTGCAATGTTTGTACGGTGTTCGATAAGCCATTTCATGGCCTATCTCTTTATACATAACTGGTTTAACCGCGAGCCCACATACGGGAGTCTCGGAAGGCGAGAGTAGCAGAACGGAAGTTCGGCACTCTTCCTTCCAACAGATTGTATATTACCGTACTGGAATTTTGTTCTTGTAATTTGTGTTCTGATTTTTCTTTTGTCAGGTCCAGTATGGCCATAGCCGCCATTGGGGACCTTAAACTTAAATAGCAATCGGTGCGCTTTATCCGATGGCATCCTCAAAAGCCGATCTTTGACATCAAAGTCAAACAATTTCTACTGTAACTTTTAAACAAAATTAGAATGTTGTAGTGCACAGTCTATGCAGTCTATGACCCCACCGACATCGGTTACTGTAAAAATCATTCCCGCATGGACCCATTGCAGTGACATACTCGCAGCAGTTCTTTCACCAGACACCAAATGCGATTGGTCGACAATGGGACCTGGCTCCACGGTCTGGCAAAGGCACCACAATTTTCACATCCAATAACAAAAATCACAAACTGAAACGACAACCAGCTCTTACCATCACCTTCACCCGTAGCATGCATTTCATCTTGTTCTTCTTCCAAGTCCCATAAATTAATAAAACTCATATCAACCGCTTTTCGATACTCATCTACACAAAAACATAAAAAGAAAAAAAATCACAAAAAAAATCCATCAAAGTTGGTGACACCAAGTTCACATTTTCACAAGAAGCTCAAAACAAAAAGATATAAACAGCTCTCACACTCACACGGCAGAAGCAGCTGCAGGAATTAACAAGTGCAAAATTGTTTTATTCGAAAACACCGAAAACTGAACAAAAGCAAAGGAGAATTCACATTTTATGAATTTTCTCAACGTGATAGAAAATTGTGATGAAAGAAAAAGCAAAATTGTGCTTGGAACAACAGGAACTAGTTCTGACAGTTCCAGAACATGGCCGACGATCCTTTTCGAAAATTCGGTTTTAATTCTACTATTACGTGCTTTGTTCTAGAATAAAATCTGTCGTAAGCTACAAACAAGGAATTGAATACGAGGCCTCAAATAACGGTAAATTTAGAATACGATTTAATGTCTACAGTACGGTATTTGAGAAAAAAGTTGTTTGGAGAGAATTGTTGCAAGTGTGAATCCTTCTTTACTGATAGAAAGAAGGAAGTGATTGGACAAAGAAAGAAAATACACAAGAAAATATAGATAAAAATAGCAATTTGTGCAGCCCACACCTTGCAGGGACCTTACCCTTGCTGTTCAGAGTTGGATGATTCTTGAACAGCCCTATAATGGATGTAGTTTGGTGGCCACTTTGACCTTTAGTGGACAAACACACGTTTGACTCACTTTGAAAAAACACAACTTTTTCAACGCTTTTTAACAAAAATGGACTAAAACAATTCTAGGACTTAAATTTTAGCACTAAACTAACTACGGTACAAAATTCTAGATTAAGTCGAGAACTAAAGTAACAAAAAGGTAAAAATGTAACCAAATAAACCTACTTTGACTAGCAGAGTTAGGCATCAGCACTGGACACCCCCGCAGCATGCGAGAGAGATGAGAAAAAAAAGACAAAAATAAAAACAAAGATGCAATTTAACCAACAAAAAATAAAAAAAAACAAAAACAAAATAAAAACAAAAATTCATTCTTTGCTAGCACTAATGCCGTTTTGAGTGATTTGAGCTTCGGTGGTTCGACGGCGAGTGCCACGCTCTGGATTTCGGGAGAAACGTCAACACCTCTCGTGCTTTTACATCACCCATTTTCTTAAATCCATTTTTGCATCAACCATCATTTTCTTAGTATTGTTTTGGAATTTGGGCCAAAAGCTCGAGAGTTTGTGTTTTTTGTAATCGAAATCCAGTTCGTGCGGATTCGGTCGATATCATGTGACTCACCAATCAGAACTTGGTTGTCCTCGTCGATGTTCTGATTCACACTTGGTAAGCCGTACAAAATCGTACGTTGAAATTCCAGCAAATCATCACCTGTAAATGAGAAAGCGAACATTGTTAGTCGGAGGAAGAGGAGGACTCCTGAGGCACTGTACATACATATCAAGACTAATATACTCGATCTGTATTCCCAAAAATAATAATTAAAGGAGCAAATGCTTTTCTTTCACGTTTTAAGCAAATATTAAAATTAAAAAATACTAGTAACATTTGCTTTTACTTTTTACTTTAGAATAAGCTTACAATAAATGCTTCTTTTTAATCATATTGTCCAACGACTCCCAATGGGCTATTTCACGTACTCCGTAGCAATTTCAGCCAGTTTGTCAGGGTTCCGATCGGGTGCTATTTTCAAATCAGAAGGCCCCAGAATAGGGTTCTTCCTATCTCTTTTACACCTCTTTTACACTTTTTTGGCATTGTATGAACACCTTTTTGTGTGAACTTACACAATATAGTGCAATATTACACTTAACTTAAAGGTGTTTATACTGTACCGTATAGTGTACAGTGTAGTGGTAAAATGTGTAAAAATTCTTAAGAGCAAGAGACTTTTTCTTGAAGAAAGCACTGATTCAGATCCTCAGCTCCAACTTTACCTTTGAGCCGTTCGACGAAATTGGAAGGCACAAGTCCTCTTTTCCCAGTCAGTAATTCTCCTTCAAAGAAACCATCCTAAAAAAACAAAACCGAATTTCTCTCAAACTTTCGAAACATGTTTCTTTCCACCACGTTTAGTAAAAATGTAACCAAAGTGTTGACAACTCATATTTTTACCTCATCCATTTTCCCAGTGATATAAATATAATCTCCAGCTTTCAAAGACAACTCGGCTTCTGGGTTTTCGTTAGGCGAGTGATGAAAAGGATCATAACTGTAGCGTGCTATATACACTTGTACGCGCCCTTTTCCGGGAATGTCCAAAAAATCCTCCGTCGGTATGGCGTTCGCAGTTAGGTTCCCGAGAAGCTTCGTTCCACCAGCTGGAAAAAAAACAAAAGAAATTACAAAATTATAAATTATAAATTCGTCTTAGCAAAAAGGCAAGTGCAATCGTGGACAAAAAAATTATCGCGAGCGGCAATGACCAAAGAAGACTCACCCAGGCCGTCTTAGATGTGTCTACTGTACTTAGGGCTCACAGATCAGTTAGCTATGTAGACATAAAGTATAGAACTGATCTGTGAGCCCCTAAGTAAAGTAGACTCATCTAAAACGGCCTGGTTGAGTCTATTTTGATTATTTTTTTGTCCACGATTGTACATGGACACCTGCCTACGCATGCCCAATAGAAACTGAGCATTAATTTTAAAATCTGGGACCAAAATCCATCACCAATCTATATCGTATACGTATATAAGCAACAAAATCTATTACCAGAGTATATTTAGTCCCAAACTCTGTCACTAGTCTACATTAAGTTATGAAAAATTTGTTACTACTATACTCATTTGTGAAAAACTTGAATTTCTTTAAGAGTTTAATGAATATTGCAAAACTGACTTGAAACGATTTAAAGTTTAAACACCCACCAGAGCTATAATTTCCTTGTTGAAATTCAAAGGTTTATCTTCAACTCTTGCACTTGGAAGCACAACATCATCAATTTTGTCAA
>JAQFZO010002303.1:0-12561 GCA_034695885.1 Geophilus flavus
GGCTGGAAATCAATTGGTATTCGTCTAAAAATCGTTCAGAAATGGCTGAAAACCACTTGAAATTGTTAAAAAGTAGTTTGAAAAATGGGGGTAAAAAGTAGTGGCTTTGGGATTGAAACCAGTTAAAAATTAGGGGTATAAAAATGGGATAAAATTTAGGTTCTTTTGAGGGGAAAAGCAGGGAATTTGGGGGTCGAATAAATGGAGTCGTTAATTAAAATCAAATCTGAGGAGTTTCCTGGCTTCTGCATTGCTGGAATATCCATTTAGACAACACATTTCCTTTGATGGGAGGCCTGAAACCACGGCTTGAATAGTTTTGAAGGGTAAATGTGGAAAGGGAGTTCAATTATTGGGAGCTAGGACAACTCAATAATGGTCAAGAATTTAAAAATACACAGTTCCTCAACTAACTCATGGCCAAAACAAGATATTATAAATTTTTCCAATATTTACTTTGGGATATCCCAAACTTTTAAAACAGACTGTAATGTGCAAAAAATTTTGTACTTGCAAACTTTTTATACAATTTATGCAATTTTTTTTTGCAATCTTTCTTCAAACTTTTTCAGCTGGAAATGCATATTGGACATTTCACGTGACCGTGATATACCTTTAAAATGTAATCTTTTCCATTCAACACGTAATTCTTGCCACCGATTTTTAACGTTATTCGTGGTAAACGTTTAACAAAGCTACAATCCACTGCAAATTCCCCATCGTTCACAGGTCTGGCTCCGAGAAAATCATTGAGTTGAGTTATCTCTTTCATCGGTCCTCCGATCAAAGATGTGCCCGTGTCGGCGATGGCCTGACAACCGTGTACGCAAAACTTCACTTTCGGATTTATCTTCAACCTATAAAGAAGGTAAATCGCTCTCAATACAACCTATTGCACAGTAATAAAAAATGGCTCCCATTTATCTCACCCCCTAATTCCCTCACTTTTCCCCTTAAAAATCTTTTTTATCCCTTTATTTTTCTCGGTAAACGAAAAACTGACTTTACCTCCAATTCTTTCATTCCATTTTACCCCAAAACCACTGACTTTTCCCCATTATTTCAAGACTCGGTTTAACATCATTTTTTACATATTTTTCACGTTTTTGCGTGTCACAAAACGTGGAAACAATAAAAATGAGTGAAAATTCTGGTTTTCCGATTTTTTTTTAAAACTGATTTTCGACTTGCTTTGGATGTTTTTGCACTCGATTTCAATATGTATTTTGTGATATTTATTTGATTTTTCGAAAACGATTTTCCATCTACCACACTGAAAATCCAAAAGCCTAAATTGTATATGTTTATAGTGACTATAAAGCTATAGCCATTTTCTAGTCGTTTAAGTGGGTCTAAATAAAAAATGACTAATGTTTAAATCCATGATTAAAAAATTTCATTTAGGAAAATTAAATTTAGAATTCAATAGACGCGTTCATTCTTAGGAATGAATACAAGTGAATTCTCTCACTTCTGACGCCACTACTTCCATCTTCTTACATTAATACGTGTACCGAGAGGAGTCATGACGTCCAAAGTGACAAAAACACTTCTATTTCTACGATCGAAAAAAGCCTTACATTTAAATTTTAGTCACTTTTGGATTTCTAGAGTAAAAAATAGACATTTAACCAATAGTAGAATAGACATATAACCAACTTTAGTCATTTAGACTCTATTTAGCCACTAAATGAAATGTTTAATGATTAGGGCACGGAAGTTCATGTCAATGCATATTGTTTTTTTTTTTTGGTTGCTATTGCACTCATTTCACCATTTCTCAATAAACTACAGTAGGTGCGATTAAAAAATGAAATATAATTGCATATTTTGATGGTTTTAAAAAATGCATGCATATTTAGTTGGTTTTAAGATTTGGGAACATTTATTTGGTGATTTATGGGAAATTTTTGATGAACTTTTGGGAATTTTGGCAACACCCTGTTGAATTTTTGCAAATTTCTGAAATTTTCGCTTGGTATGGTGGTTAATGTTATTGAATTTTTGCGATTTTCTGTTCAATTTGGTAATACTCGACATTTTGAATAAAATTCAAACTGAAATCACAGAAATTTGAAAAATTAAAATCAGAAATTAATTTCTGGGTTAACTTTTGCAAATTTCTGCAAGTGGAGAAAATTCAATCTGATCTGAATTCATAAAATTTGCATAAAATCAACCAGAAATTGAGTTTTGGTTGAATTTTTACAAATTTGTATTCTCAGTTTGAATTTTGCCCAATTAATGCAAAATTTTCTCATTTCTATTGAATTTGGGAAATTTTAATAGCATATTTAACAGCATATTTCTATAATTTTAATAGCATATTTGCATGCATATTTTTCACTTTTTAAGAGCATGAACTTCCATGCCCTATTAATGATTTTCTTAGTCACTCGGATTTCCAGTGTAATGGAAGTAATTCTTTGAATTATTTAATGCATCCGATGGAGAAAAGTCAGTTTTTCTTAAGGGGGAATAAAAAAGATTTTTAAGATAAAAAGTCAGTTTTTTCATTGGTGGAAAAGTGAGGAATTAGTGGGTAAAATAATTAATCCCCTAAAAAATATGGCCTAATCACCCATCCATTCTAAATTGCCAGTATCCTTTCTTAGTCACGTTCACATAGCTGAATCTTCCTCTGTAGTATTGACGGTCGATTCCACCCAGAAATAATTGCCCACCAATCTTCGACGACATGTTACTGGATGGAAAAAAGACGTCGATGATGATTACAGCACGGGGGGCATGAGCATGACGTCGGAAGAATGTTCACCGATTGAGATAAAAGGAAAATATCGGTTTTGGAATGAGGTTCTGCTTTATCATTTCGTAGAAAGGTGGAATGACTCTCTTGATGGAAATGTCGATGAAACCCATTCCTAGAATTCCGTCGAATTTGGCGGCGATGAATGTTAAACTCGGTTGGCTCACCGCTTCGGCAAATGTCTGATTTCTCACTTTCATGTTTCCAATCTGCGAAAAAAAATTAAAAAATATGAGAATAGTAATTACAAGCACGATATATCCAAAAGAGGTATAATTTCCACTAACGTCCTGTCGTACTTCCTAAGGTACTATTTCGGATTGCTCTCAGCTAAAAATGTGCGCAAACTGACAAAAATCGCATTTCTCATAAGGGTACTACATTACTGTTTTGTATACATTCACTGGCAATTTGATGCTCTTTTCCGAGAAATACAATTTTCGCGTGGTTGCGCACATTTGCGGTCTCGGGAGATGAATATTCGGAATCTCCATGTTGACAGGATTCTGAATCACCCTACTCTCTAAGAAATTTTTACTATAATTTTAGAATTGTTTAAGTATGCTTAAAGAAAAATGGGCTCAAAAAATCCAAAAATGGGCTATTTCCACACAAACTCTTCTGTGATTTATTTTATCCAATGGGTTTTCTAATCCCGCACTGCTAAAAATCTGGGGTGTAAGCTGTTGTCCCAAATTGCCTGCTGTTATTCGGTGTAAATTTACACTTCGTTGTGCAAAGCTTAAATGTACAATTCTGGTCAAAAATTTATCCCTTTGAGCAGCATCTTTTACCAAAATACTCTCTAGGTGGGTTTAATTCACGTGAAAAATTTGGTCACAGATGCTGCTCACTGCAAGGGACAATTAACAGTGCGGGATTGGAATTTATCCACTCACGAATCCCGGGATTCAGAAATAGGCTCGGGTTTGGAGTTTACAAAAAATGTTCTGAAAATTTATTTTTTTCAATGGCTCAACGATTGTAACTAGAGCATGCAATCGGGAACCGTTTTTTTAAATCCGGAATTAGAAATTCGGATGAAATCAATTCACAGAAAAATTTCTGAGAATTCCAATTCCAAATCTTTTTTCTTTTACTCCGGGGAATCGAGATTACATAAATCCAATATGGGGATCCCCCATAAAATTCACAGAATTTTGAGTTATTTCTTTCGTGTGACGTGTTTGGCGACGTTGTGGTCACACGACGTGTTTGTCCACGTCATAATTATCCGACGTTGTATATAGTGATACCCTTCAAAGCTTTGTTTCCATTTCTTTAGAGTGCAACAAGTGCGACAGGACGTTGACGGAAATTATACCTCGAAAGGCACGTACAGTCAAAACATCGTTACTGAGAAATCCCGACATTCTTCCACTGCCATACACGAGATTCAAGCTGGTACCATTTGCACTGTACGTCTTAGACTTTAAACTATCATATTTTCGATGAATAACTGTATAGTAATACAGCGTCGTTACGCACCTCATCGTTTACCGACTGCAGTCGATACTTACGACACGCGATGTTCATAAACTTGCATTTTTTTGATGGTACCCATAAATTTGAAGAGCCAGTATCAAAAATAACTCGAAACATTTGTTTGGGAGTACCCAATCCGATTTCTCCATAGTATTGCGCCTGTAAAAAATAAAAATCATTTTCAGTCGTTTGGTTTGTTCGAAATTCGTATCGTATACCACGCATTACGTCGTAATAGTTGTTTAGCGGTTCTTGCTGTGTTTTTCTGTATCGGTTTTGAAGAAGTCGAAGGGCGAGGCCTACCTCTTCTAAATTTCTTCTCGAAGTTTTGAAAGGATGTAGCTGTACTCTGTGAAAGAGAAGACCGAAATGGTTAGGAAGGAATTTACATTCTCGACTTTTTACCTCTGAACGTCTGCGCATAATACGCATAATATTAATAATGATGAAAGAAGTAAATTACACAGAAATTTTGTATATATCATTTTGATTAGACATGTATACTGACAATGGTTTTATCACTATGAATGTGTAGTTTATAACGTGTTTTTTTATTGTTGCTCGTAACAATCTTTAAGGATTTCAAGAATCGTAGTGGCTGCGTTCACGGCAGTCGATCGCAATTGGCTACGAGGGTCACATGGCTTACGAGCCGTGTATCTTCATAATACACGGCAAGTATACATGAAATCCCACGGCAAGTATACATGAAATTCCAGGGCCAAGTGCCGTGAAAGTAAATCTTTACACAATAAATACCCTAATTTTTCGTAAATTCACGGAATACCGATATAAATAAAAATATATGTGAATAAATGAAAAAAAAAATTAATTAATTTAGTAATACTAATGTTCACACAATAAAATTATCAGAAAAATCTCAAGAAAATTATTGAAAATTTAAATTACAAAAATATTACAGTACAAGAAATTTATCGAAAGTTGGATGACTTTCCTTTTGTGGATTATTATTTACGGCAGATTCGAGTTCTCAATGTTGTCATTTGCATTGCCACATTCTAGGTATAAACGATTTTGATTGAATGAGAGACCACTAAGAGTTCTGATATACGTATAACTCAGTTTTAGTTACCTATATAAAACTACAATTAGGTTCCATCTACTTTACATGGGTGATTAGCTGATTAATTTCATTAGTTTACAGTACGGTACCAAGAATGGATAACTACAGTTATCCATTCTTGACGGTACCTGGTTGTCCACTCACTGTTCAACTAATATTTGGTTTTTCTCAACCAAACCGTTTTTAGATTGCAAATTGTAGGTGTGATTCCAAATTTTAACTGCAGCTACTAAGATTTTTCTCTCGCTAATTCCAAAAGTTGCATATGTTGAGTTAGGGAAAGTCCCGAATTATCCAGAAGTCATTTTTATGTTATGGTCTGATTATAACTACCTGCCCTGTGTTGTAACATAGACCCGAGAGCCACCAACTAACAAAGATCGAATTCCCCCATGGTCAAATCACGATCAACTAGAGAATTTATGGTAATGAAACTTTAATTTTCTTGAGATATTTTTATAATCTAAATTTCTCATAATTTTTTTGCTCTGTGAATATCAGAACAATAAGCCGTTGTTTTAACTGTTATGAGGGGCATTTCGCTCAGGAATGCCCAAAACCCAGACGAGAGGATCGACAAGCGAGACTTGACTTGTTTTGGATGTGGGAAAAAGGGGCATATGAGGCGAGACTGTTGGGGCCTTACAAAAAACCGAGGGCCAGCTCCCCAGGCCGGAAGATCGAAACTCGAAACCAAGCTTTGAGGCCGCAAGGGCTGCGTAGGCAATTGAGTTTGCGGAAGACGAGACCGAGACCGAGCAAGTGTGGGGAACATACGAATCGGTCGCAATGGTCACTGACGACGAGCCAGAGCCACCGACTACTGATGACGAGTCGTTAATCACCGATAACGGGGGAGGAGAGATATGTGCAGACCTCTCCTTAGAGGAATTGATGGTGCATTTAAACTAACTGGGGCGATAGTAGATCATCCCAACACTGCCAGACCCAGAAAAAGGAGAAAAGGGATTAAAAGGGGAAGTAGAAAATCGGAGGACACACCCAAGGAAGAAACAGAGAAAAACCCAAGAGACAAAAAGAAGGAAAAACGGAGGACTAAAGAAGGAAACGAGACAAAGTGGGGAAAGTAAGGTCACATGTTTAAAGTGTGGGCAGATAGGAAAAATGAAAAAATGACCTAAAAAAAGGGAAGCAGAAGGAAAACCTGTGGAGCTTGGAGACACCAAATGGCCATTGGGACAGCCAAGAGGGAACAAGAAGGCCCTAGTGGTAAAAAAGAAAGTGACGTCACCAAGAAAAAAAAAAAACAAGAAATGTGGCCTGCAGAATTCCTCATTGCCATCGCCCCACTGTATTTCGATCGGTGTAAATAAAAAGAATAAATATGATTTTAAGAACTTGTATTTGGAATAAAGTTATACTTTATTTAGTCGGATTTGCCTCTTCCTTGTTGATTGGAATTTAATCTCACGCAGGAGCGAGCCAACTACAGCAGCTCCACCTAGTGAGGAAATAGGGAACTATAGTCCTCAAATGAGTGTGTTTCTTAGGATTTGAATATGGGAGCGAGTGATGAAATATTATAAACTCATCGTTGTAGCTTCCATTTTATTTACTTGAGTAATCTTTTTATATTTGTGTAATCTTCAATTAAAATCTTTATTAGCCAAAAAGTAGAATAGATAAAAGTGTATTTTGTATTTTGTGTTTGGTTGCCTTTATAAGAAGTCCCAATGTGTAGTGAAATGTAATTAGTATTTTTGTAGTTGTCTGACCTTACAGGCAGTTTTATTGTGTAAGGGGGTATTGATTAGTGTTGTATTATGTTAGTGTTAATATTTAGTGTTGTATTATGTTAGTGTTATTATTTAGTGTTGTATTGTGTTAGTGTTATTATTTAGTGTTGTATTATGTTAGTGTTATTATTTAGTGTTGTATTAATTAGTGTTGTTAGATGACCCGTTATATTTGGAATCTACATATTGTACCGTGTCTTTATTCTATAATATTTTATATCCAGATAGCTGGTGTCATTGTATTGTAAAAGTGTATAACAGATGAAGTTGTGTGGGGAGATTTAGTTTTAGTTGGGAACTTGGCTAAGATACTCTCTCAGTGTTTGTTTTATGTTTAATCCCCTGTTGGAGTTTTTATATGCATTATTATAAGAGTTCTATAATACAGAGTAATATGATTTGCCCTTTTTTATGTAGGAACCATGTTTTTTGCATCGCCCTACAAAGAATCATCTGTGGGAATTGTCAGGGGACTGGAGAGGGGGATGAAGATCCTACCCAAGCCTTAATTGGACTTAATGAGCAAAAAGAAGAAACGCGAGCAGGGGACCTCGGCATCCAGGGAGGACCCATGGACAAAATTCATGCTGGTGTCGCGTGCAAAAAGGACGGAGGAAGTGCCAAATATGGGCATCGGGAAGCGGACAGCGGTATGGCTATATAAGACACCTGCTGGCTGAGACGGGGCTCTTGTTGACTCTCTCAACCCGAGATGGCGGAAGTCATTCAGTCAAGCCGACCATCCTTTGAGCCAGGAAGCCGTGCCCTTCGAGCAGTTGCCGTTAGTTACCTTTTTGCGTGACACCCAACTACACTCCGACGAACGCATAAGGACGATTGTCAACGGCCAGCCGTGTACCCAGGCCGTAGCAAAGGACGGAAAGACGAGGCAGACGTGAACCAGGCCACGCCCGTGCCACCCGGAGAGAGGAGAAAACAAAACAGAAGGGTCAGCGACCCCAGGTCCCGTGAGTAGACTCACAGTGATTCAAAATTAAGAGGGCTAGATGAGAACTGATAACTATTTTATTATTCCATTTGCTGCATTGGGCTCTTTCTCTATTTCTGGTACTGCTACCCCCAACCCTTTAAAATGTAGTTTCCCTTTCCCTATTAAATAGTTCAAGTCCCATCTCCTTAGCTCAGGTATTCATTCCTATTATCATTCAGTATTTGTCTCCAAAGTCATTGTCTATCACGCACATGGGCCTCCCTGCTCCCTATTTCCATGGTTATCTCATACTTACCTATTAGTTTTAGAGAACTTCCATCTACTCTTTTCAACCCATAGGATATACATAGATTTCTTTTCACCATCGCTCACCTGGTGTCCTACATTTTGCCAGACGTCTCCGGCCAGTAGGCTCTCGGCTGCCCCAGTGTCAATTAGTGCCCGGTGCAATTTATTGCCAAGTTTCACCAGTATCATGGGGGTTCGGTTACTTACTAATCTTCCTTTTTCCAAAACTGCCACTTCCTTTAACGCTCTCTTTCTCTTTTTTCCCTTGTTTCTTATTTTCTTTTCCTTTTTTGTGACGTCACTTTTCCTTTCACCACTAGGGCCTCCCTGTTCCCCGCTTGGCTGTCCCAATGGCCATTTGGTGTCGCCAAGCCCCACAGGTTTCCCTTCTACTTCCCCTTTTTTAGGTCGTTTTTCCATTTTTCCTGTCCTTCCGCACATTAAACACGTGACCTTGCTTTCCCCACTCTGTCTTGTTTCCTTCCTTAACCTCCGTTTTCCTTTCTTTTTGTCTCTTGGTTTTTTCTCTGTTTCCTCCTTGGGTGTGTCCTCCGATTTTCCACTTTCCCTCTTAATCCCTTTTCTTTTTCTTCTCTTTCTGGGTCTGGCAGTGTTGGGATGATCCACTACCTCCCCGGTTAGTTTAAATGCACCATCAATTCCTCTAAAGAGAGGTCTGCACATATCTCCCCTCCCTGGTTATCAGTGATTAACGACTCGTCATCAGTTGTTGGCGGCTCTGGTTCCTCTTGGGAGAGACCCGCACACACCTCTCCCTCCCCACCATCGAGGATCATTGACTCGTCAACAGGAGCAGGCGGCTCTGGCTCTGGCTCGTCATCAGTGACCACTGCGACCGACTCGTATGTTCCCCACACTTGCTCAGTCTCGGTCTCATCTTCCGTAAACTCAATTGCTTGCGCCGCCCTTGCGGCCTCAAAGCTTGGTTTCGGGTTTCGATCTTCCGGCCTAGGGGGCTGGCCCTCGGGTTTTTGTAAGGCCCAACAGTCTCGCTTCATATGCCCCTTTTTCCCACATCCAAAACAAGTCAAATCCCGCTTGTCGATCCTTTCTCGTCTGGGTTTTGGGCATTCCCGAGCAAAGTGCCCCTCCTCATTACAGTTAAAACAACGGTTTATTGTTCGTACGCTGGACTGTGGGTTTCCCCTAGTGTTATTCCCATTATTCCCCCACGGTCTAGGTCGATTGCCAAATTGGGGGTTACCCTGGGGTCGGTATTGGGGTCTTGTGTTGCTAATGAACTTGCCACGCCCTCGGGGCTCATAGGTTTTTTCCAAGTTTTTTGTGGTCACTCTTAAAGCATAAATTTCCTGTCTTATTCCTTCAATTTCTTTATCTCGGGGGTCGGGGGTTTTCTTTCGACTCTTTTTCTCTTTTACCGGGGTTTCAGCTTCCACTCCCGCTATCAATCCTCTCTTTTGTGTAGGTTTTAGGATTCCCTCATTAATTTCCTCATTTTGTGCTTTTTTCAGGGCCTTTTCATAGGTAGCAACCTCGTGCTGTAGGAGCACCTTGCTGATGGAAGCCTTGACACCGGTTTTAAATTGTGTCAATTTCAGGACAGGCAGCGCAGCTTTCATTTGCACATCCTCTCCAGCCACCAAATTTCCCAAGACGGTCAACCTGGCGGCGTAATCATTGATTTTTTCGTCTACCTGTTGTACACAGGAGTTAAACTCACTCATGCGAGTGGTAATCGATTTTTTTATTAGAAATCTTTCTTTCAAAGCGGCAGAGTATTCCGCAAAGTTTAGGGAGTCTCGGATATTTGCATTGTCTGATATGTATTTGCCTGCCATTCCAGACGCCCTACTGTTACTCATATTAACTTTCAAAAAATCATTCCACCCAGCCATCGTCCCCACCTTCTCTACAGTGGTTAAAAAAACCTCTACGTCAACAGATGTGGCTTCACCCGTAAACACAGGTATCAAGTTCATATAGACGATTTGGCTTACTTTTGAGCCCGCCAGAACCTTCTGGGCTTCCTCAGCTGCCACCTTTATCGCTGCAGCGGGATTGGCCATTTTAATTTATATTCTTTAAGATTCACACAAAGGTGTAAAACCTTCTTGTATCTAAAAACCGAATAAACTGGGTATCTTTTATCTTAAAACGAGTGTGTTCCTTGCAGAAAACCCAATTCCTTTCAGACCCCCAAAATATAGTTTAGACAACACTTTTTATATCCCCCAAAACAATCCTCAACTCTGACATGAAACACTAAATTTGCATAACACTTTCCCCAAAATAAACAGCAAATAAATCCCCCAAAACAATCTAACCTATTCGAGTGTCAGTTGCATGACACCTATGAAACAAAATGACCACTAAAACCTGATACTCTCTCAAATCCCCCAAAACAAAACATGCAAATCTTCGTCTCTCTTTCAACCTTAGGGCTCTTAATTATTCAAAATCCTGGTCACGGCACCAAATGTGACAAGCGAATTTTTTGCATAAATTACTTAATTTCCAATTTCCTCCGCTAGAGGTCGCCTCATAACAATGTTAAATTCAAATGTCACAACGCCCGCTCGGTTGAAAGAAAGACAACACTTTCCGTTTAAAAGGAATTTATTTTAACAAAGTCTAAGTCTAAGTACAATATTCATGAATACAAAATGGAATACTAAAATAGTTATCAGCTCTCATCTAGCCCTCTTAATCTTGAATCACTGTGAGTCTACTCACGGGACCTGGGGTCGCTGACCCTTCTGTTGTGTCTTCTCCCCTCTTTAGGTGGCACGGGCGTGGCCTCGCTCACGTCTGCCTCGTCTTCCCGTCCTTGGCTACGGCCTGGGTACACGGCTGGCCGCTGACGATTGTCCTTATGCGCTCGTCTGGGTGTAGTCGGGTGTCTCGCAAAAAGGTAACTAACGGCAACTGCTCAAAGGCACGGCTTCCTGGTGCAAAGGATGGTCGGCTTGACTGAATGACTTCCGCAAACTCCGGTCGAGAGAGTCAACAAGTGTGTTGTCTCAGCCAGCAGGTGTCTTATATAGCCACACAGCCGTCCGCTTCCCAATGCCCATATTTGGCACTTCCTCCGTCCTTTTTGCACGCGACACCAGCATTGTTTTTTGTCCATGGGTCCTCCCTGGATGCCGAGGTCCCCTGCTCGCGTTTCTTCTTTTTGCTCATTAAGTCCAATTAAAGCTTGGGTAGGATCTTCATCCCCCACTCCAGTCCCCTGACAATTCCCACAGATGATTCTTTGTAGGGCGATGCAAAAAACACGGTTCTTACATAAAAAAGGGCAAATCATATTACCCTGTATTATAGAACTCTTATAATAATGCATATAAAAATCCGACAGGGGATTAAACATAAAACAAACACTGAGAGAGTATCTTATCAAAGTTTCCAACCAAAACTAAATCTCCCCATATAACTTCATCTGTTACACTTTTACAATACAATGACACCAGTTATCTGGATATAAAATATTATAGAATAAAGACACGATACAATATATAGATTCCAAATATAATGGGTTATCTAACAATACTCTAACATTGTTTCCATTAATTAAAACAACACTAATTAATACAACACTAATTAATAACACCAACAAATGCAACACTAATTAATAACACTAACAAATGCAACACTAATTAATACAACACCAATTAATAACACTAACAAATGCAACACTAATTAATACAACATCAATCAATACAACACAAATCAATACAATACCAATCAATGCAACACCAACCAATGCAACACCAACCAATACAATACCAATCAATGCAACACCAATCAATACAATACGTACTAATCAATACAATACCAATCAATGCAACACCAATCAATACAACACTAATCAATACAATACCAATCAATGCAACACCAATCAATACAACACCAATTGTATAATTCCAATTATGATAACACCTGATTCTTTGCTACCTGTTTCACCACCAGATGGCGCTAGCATACTTGACTCCAACTGGATGAGAGTATTAGGCCTCAGCTAAGACAATTTACTTAGGATAAATTATAAGCAAATTAAAACATCTTTGTTTTCTTCTCTTTAATTTCTGTATAAATGAATGAATTTGCCTCATCTTTATTAACTGATTGAGGGGGCGTGGCCTTGGCAGATTTTGCCATGCCACACTCCTTTGGTGTTAAGCAAAAGTCTTTCTAATTGTAAATTTTACTCTCACTACATGGTTCACAGAACCTATTATAGTCTGTT
>JAQFZO010002304.1:0-12558 GCA_034695885.1 Geophilus flavus
GGTTTCTATTGGTCCCAATTGGTGCAATCCCAATTGGGAATGTCCGAAATTCCATATAAAACTTCCAATTGAAAACCTATTGAAAACCAGTTGAAACCAATTGGTAAAAATCTAATTGGTTTCAATTGGTTTTTTGTAGTAGGGATTTTAGAATTTTTTAATGTCAAGGCCGGAAAGTACCACACATGAACTCGAAACCCTCAAATTTTCGAGCCTTTAACGAAACCGGAAGTGTCCTTTTAAGGCGCTCGAAACTTTGTTCCAAACAAAAAATTTAACAAAAAACACTCCCACTCATTTCACTTCTTACGGAAACGCCCCAGCATCACGATGAACGCGATGGTAAACGTTGAAATATGTCAATTTTTCCCTGCTTGATGAAACACCGAGATTAACATCATACGAAAGAAATAAGAAGAGAGGGCAGTGGGGTGAAACCTTTTGGTTCACCCAATAACTGTTTCCGCTCGAAATCCTTTTACGGTGGACGAACGTTCGTCGTCGACGAAATGGCACTCGAATTCCCATCGACAGTCATTAAATAAACTTTACTCAAACTACGATCGTGTTCGCGATGTAGATAAACAGTGAAGTATTTATTTTTATAGCGTATCAAATGTTGTTTTAAAATTTATCGATTTTTACCCATCAAAATAGATCAAATTGGTCTCTTAGTTCGTGATGGCGCTGCAATCTGTCGATCGAGATCGAAAACGAGGCCGTAGGTTGGCATTAAAAGTTTATTTTACGATTATTAAGCAGTTATTACTTGACGAATGGCCTTTAAAATTCTTTTTGCATCGGGAATTTAATAATTTCTCTTTCGTAATAACGATGCAATAAATTTCAAACATAACGAATAAAAGATTGAAATTAATTAATTACTTATGAGTTCATACCTGGAGCAGACTGCGCATGTACAAAATTGTCCTTTTGATCTACCGTTATTGCAAACAAGAGTCCTTCATCTGAAATTTTACACCATAACCGTACCTGTTGATGTGACGTCATGGCATCTAAATCGGTGCAGAGGTGCAGCATGATCTGTCATCCCGGAATCGGGGTAATCAATTGACAATCATCGATTAATATTTTATTGTTGTAATAAATACTTTCTGCTCTATTTTCAATAGGCAACACGATTGTTTAGCGTTTTCTATTCACCTGTCAATCACGTTCAGAACATGGTGAAGAATCGAATTAATATTCGGTTTCTGGTGTCCAATATTCACATCATTTACCAATTCAAATACGGTTTAATTGATTGGGTTAAGAGTATAACAATCATCCACATTAAAAAATATTTGATGATTACATGATGTTTCACGTTTCTGTATGGGCATGATGATTAAAAACAAATTAAAAAGACAAAAAAAAACAAGCAAAGAATATTCAAAGTGAATGTCTCATCTCCCTTCTAGGGTTCCTTCTGGGTCTCCTTGCAAATGTAGAAGAAACGATTACTCCTACTGTCCTACTTACTGTATTTTTTGAGTGCTAATAAAGAGAGGGAAAGTAATTAACTAATTCTAATAACTAATAAAATTGAATGTCATGTGACAATTCTTTGTGGACATGCTGTCATTATGAATTTTTGTAGTAAAATGGGAAAGGTGAAACAAAAACTGCAACCTGTTATGTCAACAACACACCTATCCCGTGATCAGAGTTGTGTGACTTCACTACTGACGTTATTTAATTGAAATTATCCAGTATTGATTTTATTAAGTTAAAAGATAATTTCAACTTTTGTTCTCACCAGGTAAACAATCGGGAGGATGGATGGATGGAATTAATATTCTGTTCTTACTGAGATACTTTAAAATAAGTTTTAAAATGCTGCAGATTCTTGCATAGATTCTTGTATAGTATAGAATAGATGGTAGTGGACAGTACTGTAATGTGCTGAAATAATTATGAATATTTTTTTTAAAAAAAATTTGGCAAAAATAAACTACCATCGTCCCCTGGAAGAAGAAACTCCTGTAAGTACAGAAGCGCCAGCACAGTGGACCGTGTTAAGTTCCTTGTGATTGTGATCATGTTTGTTAGATCCGTTTCTTTTCTTTTGTGACCGTGTTTGTTAGGCCTACTTCTTTTGACCGTGTTAGGTCGTTTCTTGTGACCGTGCTTTTTGGTCGTTTCTTGTCTTCTTGTGACCGTGCTTTTTGGTCGTTTCTTGTCTTCATGGGACCGTGTTTTTTGATCGTTTCTTGTCTTCATGGGACCGTGTTTTTTGGTCGTTTCTTGTCTTCTTGGGACCGTGTTCTTTGGTCGTTTTTTGTCTTCTTGGGACCGTGTTTTAGTTATTATTATTTATTATTTATTTATTATTTATTTATTTATTATTATTATGTGCTACTGAGACTATCAACTCCAGGACGATGGCAGTGGGAGACTCAACTGTCTCAACCAAACATAAGGACCCCAACCTTTCCTTATATATGGGACGATATTGTTGAACACAGTACGACTGGTGCCGTAACTTTGCATTCTCCATTTTAATTCACGGCGGAAACAATTGCATCTAATAAATTTTCTCAGATGATGCGGAAGAGAAAATTATTTATTTATTCTACTAACATTAAATTGAAAGCAATCGATATTTTTAAAACGAATAAATAAACGGATAAACGATATTTAAAATAACGAAATCAGATGGCACGATCAAAGGGCGCCGAACAGAAGATCCCGACGGATCTGCAAAATGCAGTTAACTAAAATTGTCAGTTCTTTAGTTCGTAATAAATCTAGAACTTTTTTTTCAGGGTAGTGTTGATGGTTTATCCCTCGAAATAAAAAACCGGTATGACCAGGTATGACCAGAATCGACCATCCAGATGCTGCCAGATTACTACACCAGGTGGCGTTTGAATTCCTGTCGCTTCATTTTCATTTCACTTTTTTACTTTTACAACTTTAAATTGCTGCATTTCTTCCCTAATGTAGACTCACGACCCGAGTAATTCGACGTCAAAACAAACAATTAAAGTACCAGCCCCCGGGAATTGAAAAAATAAAACAAAAATAAAAAATTTCCTGCCTTCTTTAAACACGATATATACAGTATAAAAGAAAATAAGCACCACCAAAATCATAAAAATACACAAACAACCTCCCCCATTCATCGATTCGTACATAAACATATTTTTAAAATTGACATAATTACCTGAAATCATGAGCCACACGAGTAATTCAAACCCAGAAGCGAAATCGACATCCTTCAAAACTCAAAACATCGTTATTAATTTCAATTTTGCATCCAATCGAATCAAATTCGAGCAGTAGAAAACCAATTTTTGAAAACAATTAATCTTTTCTACAAAAATAAAAATATTTGCAAAAATAGACAAAAATGTTTTTAAAAATTATATAAAAAAGAAATTAATTATTTTACCCCCGGCCCAAATTTCCTGACATCCCCGCCCCCTTCCCCCAAAAAAAATTCCATACAAATCATTTTCCTACCCCAAATTACTCGGTAAATTTATTTTAGTGGGAAAATAAATGAAATCCATTTAAGAGAGTAAAAACTAACAAGAAAAATGAATAAATTTTTAATAAATATTTACCCATTTCATTAAAACCCATTGGACGATGCTAAAAGAGTTTTTCTCCATCGTCTCCCAAGAACTGAAATGTTTATACGGTCGATAAAAAAGGCAACCGAAGAGAGAATTGGATTTTTCGTCCTTCGCGATGCTATACGGAGCAGCTAACATCGACTAAGCTTTCGCGCGCAATTCTTTCCCCGCATCTGCTTCCAGTTAATTTCCAAGATTTATTCCACCGATCCATCATGGCACTTTCTCGACTCGAATTTCAAACGATGCATATGAGTTTAAATCGACTCCCAACAAGCGCCAGAGGCACGAAGTTACTATTACAAATACCGAGCTTTGTGAAGTCGCACGTCGGGATCTTTTCGGGGTGAAAAGTAATCAAATTTGCTAAAGGCCAAGGCGAAAAAATTGAAAAATATCGAAATGTATGATGGGGGGAAATTGCATTAGGTACTACAAGAGAAATGAGAATTCAACTCATTGGTCGATGACCAGTAGAAACGGAGGAACCATCAGAAATGAGGCGATTAAAATTTTCAAAAATTTTTGGATTATTTTAATTAAGATTTGAGAAAAAATTGTTGACGCAAGTTTGGGTCAAGGTTTCTGATTGGCCCGTCTCTGATTTTTACTCTTGTTTCTACTCACTCGATTCGTGAAATTCTCGAAAAACTGCAAAAACTCACTGCAGAAATTGGTTTGTTCCGAAAATTTGAGTCGATTCCACAAATGTTGTTTCTAAATTATTTTAAGCACTTTGACTGATCACTACTGTGGAAAACTCGATTAAACTGACCGTTCACAACTTAAAAAATAAACACAAATATGTCTACAGACGTGTCACAAACCATTTAACCACTTAAAATCAATAGCAAGAACAAATTTCAAACTTTTTATCGATTACTGCACTACGCCAATTGCTCTTTCACTATACTAGTATTAAATAGACTATTCACAACTTAAAAAATAATCTCAAACACGTCTTATATCTGTTAAAAAAAATGCTGTTTCCAAAAAGTTTTCAGATGAAATTATTTAGGGGAGGGGGGTAAAGAACAGTGCCCCTCCAAAAACCTTCTTTAAAAAACAGAAGTACAAAAATTATCTTCACAAAATCGGATATTTAATCTAAATAAACGGTCAATTAATTAATTATGTCTCATCGAAGTTCAGCGAATATTTTCTTGGGTCACTGGGGGTGCTGGGAATGATTGGGTGTGTTCACGAAACCAAGGGGAAGATGGCTGAAAAAAGTTTGGGAACCACTATACCGTACTTTAAATATCACTCGTCACTGATGAACCACTGCAATAGAAAACCTTGGCATACCGAGGAATACTTGATTCAACATCCCACTCGTCTATTAGTTCCCGAGTGGAAGATCCGACACGTCGAGAACGTGTTTACCAAGAAAACGTGAAGGAATTTAAACTAACTTTGTACTCACCACTACTATCCCGTCGATTCCTGAACTGTGAATCGTCGCCCCAAACCACTGACCAGATTTTTCATCGATCTGCGACGTCCGTTCGTAACGTGGACCTGCGCAAAAAATATAAACAAAACACCTCAAAAAATCATAAAATTATCAAATCGATTAAAAATCATCTCCAAATCCTCGACCAAACGATGATTTAATTAATGCTACATTTAAAAATGGGAAAATGTACAAACTCGATTAAATATGTTACTGAGCAGCGCGTGGCAACAGTCGACATGTTTTCGATTTGAGTCCATTGCTTCTGGGTATAAGCTTATATGGAATTGTTTCTCTTTATTATAACGAGCAAATATATTTTTTTTTGGTTGAATAGGGTCTAGAACTTTAAGTTTCTGGGCTTTGTGTAAACAGCCATGTAGAATGGAACGAAAAACGGGACTTGGCTGTGACTTGACAGATCCAATAGAAGCAACGTGCACTTAGAATGTACAGAATGTCAGCTGCAGCTTTGCTTCACCCAGATCTTTAGCCATTTTTTCAAACTAACGACCTCCATCCACCTTACACAAAAAAAAATTTAAGTTAAATGTGTCATTGCATTTTTTTAATTTATTAAATTTGCTCATTTTATGATTTTATACTGCTACCATACATTCAATACATTCACCACCGTATATAAAATACCCATAAAATACGGCTATACCTTTAAAACCACACGTTTATAACTACTACGTAACGTAAAATGTTCATGCACAAACTCACTGTTGTTGTAAAGAGTTTGATAAGTGTGACAAGTTACACCAGCACAAACTCCCTCATTTTGCCATGGATTTCCAGCAGTTTAGTGAAGCTCGAAGACACCTTTATCGTAGTAATGTTTTAAATTTATAAAAATAAAATAAATTTGATTGCAAAGAAATTATATTGAAATACAATTACAGCAGGAAGACGTTCGTCTAAAGGTGCATCGATTAGTGTAAATAATATTTCTCTATTATTTTCACTAATATTTTTCCCATGCAATAAAGCTATGGACCCCAGATTAAGAACCATGAAGAAATGTTGCTTGCAATTCTCGTAATTTTGTTAGTGCTAATTGTCTGAAAGCAGAATGAGAGAAATATTCTGGAGACGAACTCAATATTTTTGGCACATTAGGCGGTTTGTTGCCCACAGGCGCACACAGGGAATAAGGAAATAATCGCAAGGGAGACGTATCGTATTTATGAAAAAGGAGAAAATATCTCGGCTTTAAAATGGTGTTATTTCGCATGAAATCTTTCACCTTTAATTAATTCGGTAGTTTGTAGGATGAGAATCTAACAGTTTTCTGCCGGACTCATCACGTTGCATCAAGTGTGCACTAATGCAAGCATCGCAATTTGCACGAATCAAGTGAAGTGCAAACGTTTATGTAACCGAAAACGTCTCTCGTGCTTGCTCTCTCTCTCTCTTTCTTATCTCATGAATAATCAGAACGACTCAGTTTATCACTCACCAAGAACACGATGAGCTCGATTTAAACAATTTCGAGCAGTAATTGTGAAATCAACATGGCAATTGGCAATGCTGCATGGCGTATGTAAATAGTCCGTTTCGTATTATGATTCGCGTTAATTAATTTACTGTCGAGACACGAGATCGTGAACTCGACACGAAGCGTATCGTAGCGTGCGAGTTAAATTGCTGGCAAAAGTTTGACTGATAAATTTCCTAGCCCTGATGACAAAATCGAGAACTGCGAGTGGGTTTTCTAAGTACCTGACGGAGAAAAAATGGATTTTTAAATAATTTGAGAGGCGTTTAAAGTGCAAAATGTTTGTTCAATAGTTAATTATTTACTTTACGTGTGTAACTTACAATTCTAATGCTTTTTGGGTGGTTGTCAGCATCCTTAAAACGTGATTCTGAACTTTTGCACGTACCTCAGCAAGTTTACCGACGCCATTTTTGTTTACATACATAACTGCAAATTTACGCCACGAGATGTCACCGACCATTAATCGTGATCATGCCCTCTGCTACTCCCAATCATAGTTACTAGTAACTATGTCCCAATTAACAAGTAATGAATAAAACCTTAATTTTGTCATTTATCGTAATAAAAAAAAAAAATTTCCCCGAATTTGAAATTTTTTGTTTATTTTTGGAAATAAATTAATTAAAATCACAGCTGGAGACTAAAAATTTCTTCTTCGACTGCATCATCACCATGGCAACATAAACAAAATGTATGGAAAAGGCAATCGAGTTCGATGCTCACGGATTACGAGAGCGATTTAAAAGCAAGTTCCGCCACATGGGGCAAATTCGACCATCGTCGATGGGAAGGAAAAGTTCATAAAATTGGAATTTATGAATAAATCTCGGGATAAAATCACAGAAAAAAAAAATGTGATGACACAAAAAAAATGAATATTCATGTTTCCACTAATTGGTTTGTAATTGGTTAATAAAATTAAGAATCTCAATTAGTAAAAAGAAAGAAATTACTTTCTTATTCAGGGAAAAATGAAGTCTCTTGGTAGGGAATAATCGAATTTGATGTCAATTAGTAAAATTAATATTTTTAATCTCATTAAAATCGAAACTTAGTGCATTAGAAATTTACTGTAGGTAAGAAATTTCCCCATCTTTTAGGGATATAATTAAATGACCTAGCACAATGGACTGTCATAACCATGGATACGGGTTGCCACCCGGCAGCAATAGAAATGTATGGAAAATTTAATTAAAATGTTAACAGAAAACAAAAATATATAAAAAAAAACTTATTAAATATCATAAATATTTAAAAATTCCTAATTATTACAGTAAATATTTCATAAAATATAAAAATTTTCACAATTTTATAAAATTCTTATTTTTTTTTTAATTTTAAAAAATTGGAATGGCCTTACCTGTCCTATCAAAAATGATTTCTTGGCAGTCATTGGGCACCTGGACGCTGCACCTGAACACGGCACCTCCTCGAGTGACGTTGGGTTGGCGAGTATTAGCTTTTGGCGCTCCGACTAACACCCTAAAACGACAAATCACCCATTTTTATGAAAAACATGTCTCGGAGAATTGTCCATAAAATTCCAATTTTCCCCCTTCTCTTGTGTATCGAATTCTGGATTTACTCTCGTGCAAACTTCGAGAGAAAAAACTTTAAAAAAAAAAATCTTAGTCTTTTTTATATTGCCTAAGTGTCAGTCGAGATCACGGGGAAAAAATTCCAATTTATCAATTTCCAATTTCAAAATAAAATTGCAGCAAAGCAAAGAAATATAAAAATGATGTCGATAACAGCAACCAGACCAGTAATTGATGAAGCTCGAGAAATGTTGCAAAATTGAATGAACCAATCAGTGACATCATTTTCAGAGTCCCCACTCAAAAAAAATTAATCAGAAAAATAAATTTTTAATTTAAATTTTTTTATTAATAAAAATGTAAAATTTGTCTGTGTAAACATATTTTTGCCCATCGTGTAATTTTCACCACTTTTTAAGCAATAAATACCGAACGGTAAAAAATATGGCAACGATCCAATATCTCACCTAATTGCCGCCAGGAGTCAGAAAAAAATGGGTGATGAGGTAATTTAGTGGTCAAATTGGAAAATTACGAGTAAAATCTAAATTTCGAATCTATTTTTCTGTTTACTTCAATTTGTACACAGAGTTAAGTGGAAATGTGAGATGATTTTGTTTTTGAGTGAAGATAAAGTCATTTAATCTCCGTTAAAAACATTTTCTAATTTTTTTTGTTTGTTCTATCCGCGATGGGAAAAACAAACTTTGTTTCAAAATGCTTTCAAATTCGAAATGTTGACTCTAGAGCGCTTTAGCAATGTTTGAAAAGCGATTTTAATGCGGGAACTTTTTATTTTTTAAAACTAAAAACCATATTTTAAGAAAAGAAAACAACGAAATATAATTGAGTACGGTAACTACATTTTCCTCGAAAACAAACAAACTTCCTGTGTTTACAAAACAAATTTTCTAATTTAACGTTGCCAAACTTATTTTTCGAACATTAAAGGCTCTTGAAACAACATTTTGGGGGGTCGGAAAGCTTTTGGAACATAAAAGAGTGCATCAGAAAAGTTTCCATGCGTAAAAAAGAAACTTGGAATCTAAAATTATGATTTTCTAATCATTTCTAGTCGTTTCCTTGTATTTGTTTTGGTTTTTAAAGAAATCTCTTATACACTGCTGTGTTGCAGATGATGAGAAAGGATGTGTGTGACCTTAACGAAATGTTGCACTCCATCATGCACGATGAAGGTGCGATGGAAATGCATGTAATGGGATTCCTCGGAAGTCATGATTATGAGTAAGCGACTCACGACATGCTAGAGGGTCTCGAGTTGCGCGGTGTCGCTTTTCGAGTAATGTGTTTTGTCTGCTTAAAGGTAAAAAAGTTTTTTTTTTTATTTTGTGAGCTTAATGTGATACTTTTCGGTCCTTAAAGAAGGTAATGAAGTGTAAATTTGGTTAAAATTGATGTTTAACGAGAGAGAAAAGTTGGAGTTTTGAGGTTGAGTATTTTTTGGTAATTTCTAAATTAGAGTGAAATATTTGCACTGAGGTAAAAAAAATTAAAAATTTTGGAAAAATTTGAAAAATAAAAAAAATTTGGTGAAAGTTTTGGAAAGTTTGGAAAATTTGGAAATTTTGATAATTTAAAATTTTGCAAATTTAAAGTTCATGTAAATTTAAAGGTTTGGAAATCTTGGAAAAACTATAGAAAAAAATTTTTCAACTTGATGGGAAAATTAACATCACTTTAAAAACGTACGTAACATAAGAACCAAACACCCCCTTTCCTCTCGTATGGCGATTGATTATTTGACATCGATAGAATGAGCCATGGAGTGAAATTAACAGTTATCAAATGAACAAAGCGACAATGCACCGAAAACTTTGATTGTAGGCCACGAGCAAACACTATTCACTTTATTTTATTGATTATACGTTTGTTTGAATGATTTCATCGTATTTATTTACATTTTATCGATGTTTGTCATTGAAATCAGACCTGAAGCTGCCATCATGATAAAAGCGCTGAGTTACGATGGTCAGACATGAGTAAATTGCTCATGCGCCTTTGATAAAAATAGATTGCGCATGCGCCTGAAAATGTTTACTGAGCAGAAATTTGGTGTTCATAAAATTTGTAAGATAAGTAACAAAAATAGAGAAGCAAAATTAAAAATTTGCCACATAGTCTCAACTTTTCACTAATTTCACCGGTCATTTGATGTGCCTATGGTTCACTTGGCGCTACATTACAATTTCAAAAAAAAATTTCCTGCACTTTCCATCGCAATGCCCTCAGGTGGCGAAGTGGTCTGCAAAGCAGGTTAGAAAAGCAGGAGGGCGAGTTATAAAATTAAAAATACTGCCTTGACTTCGTTGCAACGCATCGTTCCGAGTCCGACACACCAACCTCAAACCCGATTCCGCGCCCGGACCCACGCTACCCCTTACAATCTGCGTTACAGACCCACTTCGCCATCCGAGGACGTTGGGGTTGGGATGGTAACATGGGTCTGCAATGCAGACTATAGCTACCTCACGACAATGTAACATTCATCCATATCGACGAAATGTATAAATGCAGAAAACGAAGCGTATCAACGAAGGAAACAGGGATGGACAGGGATGCTCCAACTGGGAATAATCCAACTGACAAATAAAAACCTTTGATTTTTTTTATAAGGCAGAAGATATTTTTTTCTCATTATAAATCGATGCGTCAAAGTTTGTCGTTACCATTATAATTCTAAGAAGTAAAATTTTCTTTGTATTTTTCATGTGGTGTTTTGAAATGATACATTACAGTCATTTGTTTAGTTCGAGTGAATATTGAACGCAGAAAAACAAGAGGGAGACTGGGATTGAGGTATAAAAATAAAAATACTGCCTCGACTTCGGACACGGCCATCTCTCAAACGGACGCCTATTCGACCAACACATGAAGACATTGATCGAACTAAAGTAAAGGCGATGATGAAATGTGTCAACGAAGGAGGCAGGGATGGGCGATACGATAGACCGCCCATCCGAAGTTTCCATCTCTTACTAACCCTTTTATACTGACCGAGTTCTTCGTTGTCACTGAAACGAGCCTTGAACATTGTATTGCCATTATCAAATAAATTAAATAAGTAATTAAAACAACATAAATTGATTAATGTCGCTCGATCTTAATTACTTTTGTTTACAAACAAATTCAGGGAACGGCGGTAGTGATTAAACATAACCGAAAGTTTTCTCATGTTCTCGAGTTACGACGTCATGTTGTCATCACTTCGTGCAACGACGACGGAACCCTAAGTCACGACTCGGATTCTTTTCTCTACGCATGCGCCTGACAGATTTTAAAACCAAAATTAAAAAATAAATAATTTCTTGTGACATGTGACAGTTGATATGCGTGTTGTGTATTAGGGGATTGAGTAATTAAAAACCATGATGTGTATTTTGATAAGTTTATGATTTTTTCCCGATGTCAGGTGATAGATAGAGCAGTAGAGCACCAACTGGTTAAGTTAATGATCGAACTACTGTAATGGTCTTGTGCGAGGTCTGGTAACAAAATTGTGCATTTGTGCTGCTGATAGGTGTTTGCTAGAAATGAAAATTTAGAAAAATCTATTTTCTACTGTATGTGATGAGATAATTCAAATTTTATCACCAGATGCATCGCAACTTTTGATTTCTAGTCACTATTGACTTTGTTCTCTTTGTTAGTATTTGTAATCAAATCAAGGAGTTGTGATCAATTCATGCCAATGACTTGCGGTCATTGAAATAAAGTGCACATGCGTCTTAAAAAGACTACGTTGTCAAAAGAAGTATTTAACCGCTAAAGTCTTTTTAAAAGTATTTGTACTTTACGTCCCAACTGGCATGAATTTATCAATAACTGCACAAATAACAAAAATAATTAAAAATAATAAAGTCATCGTGATTGTACGTACATATACAGTATAGCCTTGTTTGTTAAGATGCGTCTGAACAGAGACAAACTTCGCCTGGTTAGTTTCAGATAGGCCTCTCTCTGGACAAATATAAAAATTAAAACAAAAAACACCGCCTCAACTTTCCGAACCAAGACCCCAGAAATTGTTTACCATACTGTCGTAAACCCAAGCGCAACTTGCGGAAGACATTGACGCGCAAAACACATGAAAACACGTGAAAACGTAACACACTTAACAGTTGAATTTTTTTTAAACTTATTTGATACTATTGAGAAAATATTTTTACAAAAACAATCTGTAAATAAATTGCGTTGGTGAGAAAGTTTTTAAATTTTTTCCCTCTATTATTTTCCTAATTTTCATCGACGACGCATGCGCAAGTCAGTCATGATGGTATCTGATGAGCGTAACTCACAACGCCATCTTGTGACTGTTATTTTAATGACATTGGTAAACATGATAAAAAGTAAACAAAACGCAGTGAAATCAATAAAAATGATTAACAAACAATAAAAATAAACTCGATAGTGTTCGAAAGCGACCAGTCATCGAGCATTACTATGAATTTCATCGTA
>JAQFZO010002305.1:0-12557 GCA_034695885.1 Geophilus flavus
TCTGTATTGACGTCATTAATGCTAAACAGTTTCCACGCAGGAAGATTTTCCAATAATAACCCTGAAAAATTTATCTAATGGTTTGATCGACATCGCACGATGCTCACATCAACACATGTTCCGAAAACTACAGGAGAATTATGAAAGACACCGGCTAGTTTCACACGACTAAAGTATTTAGGTTTCATTGTCTTGCACTAAAATCGACCAAAGGATTAGGTACTCCCGAAGCAGCATTCAGAAACTTCGAAATTAGTTTCAAGTTACTTCACTAGTAAATACTTTAAGACACACTTTGTAAGGAACTCTGATTTCCTTTCTACTTTAATTTAAATAGAGGAATAACAGCCAACTCTATACTTCCTGCTTTTTAACATTTTAAAGCCATGGTATTCATTCCACGTTACTCTACTTACCAAATTCTTCTACCTCATTAATGTAAATTGAAAAAGGTTGTCTTACCTGTAAAGAAAAGAAAAAAAATTAAAATATTTTTACAACAAGAAAAGAAATTAGGTTAGAAAAATTAAACATAAGTCTATCAACACAACCACTATATCTGGATACAATATTCCAAGAGATTCCCTTTCTCTGCAATTTTCTCTAAGTGATAAATATTCCACTTTATTACTTTCTGGGGGTTTTCTTCTTTTCTTTTTCTTTATTATCCATCTACAGACATCATCCAAAATTGCATAAGTATTTTTGGGTTGCAATATTGCTATGAAAACAGGAAGATCCAGTTCTTGACAGGATCATAAAAAGTTTCTCATTTTAAAAAGTAAAAAGCTTTTTCATTAACTGTCAACCGCATGCAAAATATTAAGATGTATAACTAATTTATGTTCTTTTCTAAACAAAGAATAATAAAAAGCTAATTATTAAAAATGTACTGGAAATTAAAGTGACTAAAAATCATTTGACACTCCATTTAATGGCTAAATAGAGTCTAAATTTTATACACTTAAGGATGGCGTAGATGACTGAAGTTGGTTAGATGTCTATTTTATACTCTAGAAATCTAAAAACCTTTCTTTTATGCATTTAAAATGTCTAAAAAGCATGCTATAGCCGTTTTAGTCACTTTAGTCACTTTTTATTTAGCTCCGCTTAAACGATTAGAAAAAGGCTATTGCTTTTATTCACTTTAAACATATACAATTTAGGCTTTTGGATTTCCAGTGTTCACTGCTAAACATAAATTTTAGAAATTCTAAGTTTCACCTCATTACATCCCCCATTTTCCTTCCCTGCATTTTAGCTCTATTGCTTCCCTGCATAACTCCCCTTCAGCAATATCCATACGTAGTATTCTATGCTTCACCGCTACCCATAATAATTACCTGCAGAATTGTAAGTTCCCCCAGAACATCCATATCCCCATATTACATTCCAACTTTTCTTTCCCTACATTATATCCCCATATTACATTCCAACTTTCCTTCCCCGCATTACATCCCCCACTTTTCTTTCCTGCATTACACCCCACTTTACTTCCCTGCATTACCCCCTTATATCTAGGGCATAAATCATTTTACATTTCATTGACTGATTGGCTTCACTATGCCAAACTTATAACTTTCACTGCACATCATCCTCACTTAGCCCCCTACGGTGTCTTAAGAGGCTGACGGCTGAGTGATAATTTTCATTTTGTGAAAAAAATTTCTAGGACCAGGAGGCTCAAAATTGCACTTTTAACTTAAATATTTTTTGCAAAGGACCAAAAGGCATATTGCCCATGGGGCTCAAGACTTATGGTCAACTCACATTTTGACCTAGAGATGGAATGATCCAGGAGGCTCAATAGTTTAATGAAATTTTCAATAAATGGTGCCACTATTCAACCCAAACACTAGTTATTACTGATTTTAATTTCATACATTTTTACAATTTCAACTGATTTTTTGTCATCTTAATACTATTATTTCCATAGGATAAATAATTTTATTATTTTACTATTTATTTTTTTATAATTTACTTTTCACCAAAACAGTGAATAAAATTAGTTTGAAAATTGGCCAAAGTGAATGGCTAATATCGGTGAAAACCACAATGCAAAAATTATTTAAATACTTAAAAACATCAGTAAAATAAGTGTAAAACATTCGGGAAAATCAATTATTAAGGCATTAATTTGTAAAAAAAATTAAATTAAAAATTCAATT
Source organism: Geophilus flavus (assembly GCA_034695885.1). Lineage (NCBI taxonomy): Eukaryota > Metazoa > Arthropoda > Chilopoda > Geophilomorpha > Geophilidae > Geophilus > Geophilus flavus. Next base: position 2,169 of record JAQFZO010002305.1, read on the forward strand.
TTATGCCTCCTAGTCCTAAAAACATTTTGTAAAAATTGCAATTAACACATGAGCCTCCTAGGCCACCGTACTTTTCTTCCCTACACAACCCCTCAACATGTGCATCACCAATCAGTATTCTAGTCCTCACTACTGATTGGCTTTCCTTCAACCCATATTAATTACCCACAGAAATTATCCCAACAACCTAAACAACATCCACGCATTGCTTCCCTCCACTACTGCACATCCCCATTTACCTTCCTTTCCCTATCATTCCCTAACTCTCACCTCCACATCAACTAATCATTAGACAACCTTCCCTGCACTACATCACATATGATCCCTGCACAGCATCACAACAACACAAAACAAAAATACACCAGAATAATAAATCGCCCAACTTTCAGCAACATTTCCCATAATTACCAACAGTGGGAGGCCTCTTGAACGCATCCAGCATCGCAAACAACGGTGGCAACACCGGAGCAAAAGATGAGCAATTAATTAAAAACGAGACCGTCGTCACCCATTAATTAATTTAAAAAAAAAGTAACAACAAAAATGCAGCCTTTCATTTATATCATATATATATATATAGAAAAAAAGAGAAATGCGCCTTGATGATAACGTTACAGCGCAAGATAAATGACTATTGTCTTCTCCCACTACTCGACAAATGTCTCCACAGTGCCCGCCGAGCCCCAGGTGGCTGAGGGACCGCACTGTGAATTGTAGTCGTAGCCGGCAACAACAAGTCTAGCGGGATGTCGGGCAAATAAAATAAGGAAAATAAAAAAAAGCAAGATGAATGTGACAAGGGTTGCAGCTAGTGTGATTTGTAATCGTGGCACGACAACTGCCCTAAAATAACTACAACTTTCACACCAAAGTTGCGTTTAATTTACAACATTCCTGCGTTGGAGAAAGTGAGAGAGAGACGTGGGTGGTGGGTTAAAGAAAAAAAGGGAATTTGAAAGAGGGGAGTAAGGGAAAAAAGGTCAATTTGTTTTCTTCTTGATGGATACAATCGATTTTGCTATCAAACGAGGGAGGAATTATCGATAAAGTAAAGCGGGAAGATGGCTAATGAAGTCGACGAGGGGAGAAAACTCATCATCTACATTTATCCGGTTAATTGGAATCCATTTTCGGTGTCTGGGGAATGGCGTTAAAGTTATCAGGCATTGTGTTTTGGATGGTCATCTTGGGTTTGTAATGAGGATGAAGGGGGAAGTGTGGGATTATGATGTTTAGAGGGGTTTTTAGGGGACTTCCGGTTTGGGATGGGGTGTGGGGGTTGGGGGAAGTGATGTTGGGAGTGGGTTGTGAGTGTTTCTGGAATTTTTTGGGTCTGGAGTAACCGGAAGTTGTGTTTTAATGCCTTTGAAATAGGCATCTTTTAGGGGCAAAGCTTAGAATGATGATTTGGAAGAGGTTTTAAGGGCACTTCCGGTTGGGGTACGACTGTAGAAGTTTGGGAGGTACGAGTTGGTGGTGTGTTGTAAATGTTCCTGGAATTTTTTGAGTCTGGGGTAACCGGAAGTTGTGTTTTAATGCGTTTGAAATAGGCATCTCAGTATAGAAAAGCATAGGATGACGATTTGGGAGGAGTTTTAAGGGCACTTCCGGTTGCGTTAGGGGTCTGAAAACGTAGGGTTGTCATGTTTAGGGAGTGAACTATGCAACCCCAAAATTGTAATGTCTAAATATAACCGGATGTGTATTTTTAATCCCATCAAAAATGACCAATTTGCTTTTGTAATCACGACAAGACTCTTTTCAAGTCATTAAAAGGGCACTTCCGGATGCTTTTGAGCTATAAAACTTTGGGATCACAAACTCGAGCGTGTGTATTAAGAGCCCTTAAGATTACACATTCCTAACTCAATCCCGAATGCCCTTTTAAGCTCCACAAAGTAATGATTTTTAAGGAGCAGTTGTTTCTATTTTTATCATAGCTGAAAGCACTGTCCTCATCATTGAAATTGTCGCCCTGTAATGGGCACTCAATTGAGTTATTAACACAATTCAGAACCTAAAAATAGACAGACCCAAGGAAAAAAAACATGTTTTTGTCAAGAACAAGCAATCAAAACACTCAAAACTTCCCCAAAATTCACCTCCTGTTGTTCTACTTGTAACTCAATTTTATTAGAAACCTTAAGTCATTCAAGTAGAAACACCAGTGCATTATTGGCTAAAAAAGATTCATACCCTTTGCTCCTGGGGTTGTGGGGTTTAACTTGTGCTGAAGAGCAGATAGGTGAGGGTGAGCTTATCCTTTCCATTCAAGGTGAGTCAAGTCAACAGAGCAAGCCTTTGGTTTGCACATAGCATCTTAAAGGGCCCTTGATGGACATAAAACTTGTGATGGGCATAGTTGCCAGGAGGAAGGTCTGACATGACGTGAGATCTAAACCATGTCAGATCGAGGAGAAATAGTCACACATCTAAAAGATTCAATAACAAACTCAACTTTACTAACTTATTTAGTTCTATAACTACTGGTATTAAAACTGTACTAGTTGTGTCAGTAAGTTTAAGTTACAGTACATTAATCAGCTTTTTTTGGTATACCATAAGCATAATGATAATTATGGCTGGGCAAAATCGGTTGATAAAAGGCGAAAAATCGGTCGTTGATCGGTGGATAAAAACCCCATTTTTCGACTGATAAATCGGCTGATAGAAATTCTTTTTTTTGGTTAGAAAGTGAAAAAAATTCATGTTTTTGACTCTTTTATTAAAAATGTTATTAAACAAAATCATTATACATAATTATCATGTGATGTTCAATGTTTTCGGCAGTGAAACTCTGACGGTTGTCACGCAAAAAAGCTTTATACTTTATACGTAGATTGGTAAAATCACCAATCGTCGTAAGTATTGTTTGATTGATGATTGGTTCTAGATTGGCTATCTTAGTTAGTTTATAAAATAGTGCACCCAATCACGTGCAACCATCCGTTTCATGTAATATGACGTCATTTGCAAATGGCGATTGATTGTTTTTGCCACTTCAAAAGTTTTTGGTTGTAAATCTTGCTGATGTTTGATTTTAATAAACCGTACCTGAAATGGTATGATTACCGTAGGGAATGTAATCCCTAGCCCTTATGCCTATAATCCTGGGATTCCGGGTTAATCCCAGGATTTCAATTTGCATTCAAGGAATCCATTGTCCCTAAAATCTGGCTTCAATAATCTTTAGAATTAGAATTGTTTACTAAAACTTCCGAATTTTAATGAATAATAATATAATCTGATGGATTTAAGCCGATTTTCATCTCATTTCCCTCGATTTTTAGTCCAGTAACTTTTCATTAATTCATGAATGAATTAATAAGTAGGAAATCCTTATCTATTCTTACTTTCAGAAGAGCAGTTCGTAAATTAAAATATACTGTAAACAAGTTGGAAGCTGTGTAACATTATTTCATGAGTAGAAATAAATTAAAAATGTATGAGAACGAGTGGATTATTGGATAAGATGTGTATACAGTACAACTACACATTAATTTAGTTGCAAATCTTCATCTAAATTCTAATTTTATGTGTCTGAAACCTCACACATCATAAAATACGGTAAAATTTGAAATCAGTCAGAATTTGTATAAAATCAGTGTGATGAAAGTGGATAAAATGAATCTAAATTCCAGTCATTTTTCATGCATTTTTGATCCAGCCTTTAACTTTAATAGGAAAAAAATCATGGCAACAATTGAATTCAGTTGTTTTCAACTTAAAACTGATAAAAATGAGGAAGTCTATACATGAAAATTCTGGAATTCAATTATAAGAAAATCTTATATGCAAATTCTTTATACTGTACAATTTTGTAACAAACCCACAGTCAGTCAACAATAAGAGTGACCACACCAAGGATTTTGTATAAGAGGGAATTGAAACCCCCTGCTTACAAAGTGTAATACCCCGTTCACACTGGGCATTCGGATCTACATCCAAGCCAGCAGATGTAAATCCGCAAGTGTATATGAACGCAACAGCGCTTCAAGGATCTAGATCCGCAGGCGAACAAACACGGTTCACGAATCTAGTTTCCAGAACTCGGTTGGCCTGGATTTAGACATCTGCGAAATGCATTGTGGGGAAAAACAAGTGCGCAGCTACCATCTGGTGTGAACGCATGTCTGTTCGAATGATAAAAGATCCGCATGATCACGATCCGCAGTGTGAACATGGTATAAAGAATCAGCGCATGCGCATGAACAAGGCCTCGACCCCCGATGCATCATGTGATACTGCCACCATTTTCATTTATCAGCTATTCAACATCATCAATAATGCAATCAGTTGTTTGATAAAAATAATCAAATTACAGAACTCAACTTCTCCATTTCTCCTGTACAATCGAATCAATAACAGTAATCTTTCTTAACAATCAACAATAATAATAAAACATTCTCAAAATAATATCAAACCTAACAATGAAAATGGCGGCAAAGTGGACGGAATTTCCTGTTCCCGAGGACTCAACATGTCAACAATGCCTTCACATGTGACAATATAGCTCGCCGCTAGGCTAATAGACAGACTCCCACTCCGTCTCTATTCAACTCCTCGATCAACCCGAAAATTTGTTGTCATCACAAGTGATTTAAGACAAATTCCAAAAACCTTAGTACAAGTACTTAAGAGACTTAATGAATGCATTCCTTTATCAATCAAGAAATTTATGGCTTCTTTATTTGTTTTAACTCGAGACAATAACCACCCTTTGTTAAATGCTAAAATAACTCACACCCATAAAAAAAAAACATAGAAAAAAGTCGGGTAAAAAAAAAGTGGTGCAATGGGACCATTACGCAGTATTTATTTCAGTAATTCCCTTACATTTCTCTTTTTCAAAGTGAGTCAATATAGCACTTCAATCTGCTGCAGTGATAAGTCACATAATAAAAAATCCAAGAAGGAATTCAAGATAAAACTAGTGACTTACAATCTTTTAATGCTTTCTTCAACATTTTTTTTCCTCTGTTGGTGAGGGAACAAAAAAAAAACGCGCTATTGTTTCGGCTTAGGGAAACAAATTGACGCCATTTTTTTTCTTTTTTATGGCGTCGAACTCGACTGCCAAGATTCAGATATGATGGTGTCACTGAGGTATTTTAAACAGAAACTGGAAGGAGTTTTACTGGGAATGGCATAACATGTGTTTTCTTATTTTTTTAGAGGGTTTTGGAATTTATCTTTATGGTTGGTTGCAGAGAAGCCTATCTTTGTTTCTCTTGTTTTTTGTTTGGTATTGTTGGTTTTTGGATGGGTTTTAAAGGAACTTCCGGTTGGGTGAGGAGGTTGGATTTTCAAGGGGGTGGAGTTCGGGTGGTGTAGTTTGAGATTGGGAAATTTTGTGTTGTTTGAGTAACCGGAAGTTGGTTTGTTTGGCACTCAAAAGTGTGATGTCGTGGATGATTTTAGTATTCTGGTTAGTAGAGATATTTTTGAGTTGCTTTTAAAGGCACTTCCGGTTGGATGAGTTGTTTGGGATTTTTTGGAGATGGAGTTGAGGTGGTGTAGTTTGAGATTGGGGAATTTTATGTTGTTTGATTAACCGGAAGTTACTTTGTTTGGTATTCAAAAGTGATGCCAGTGGATAATTTGAGTTTTCTAGCTAGTACCGTAAAGCTATTTTTTGAGTTATTTTTAAAGAGCACTTCCGGTTGAGGTGGGGATTTATAATTTTGAGAGAATGGAGTTAAGGAGGTGTAATTTGGATTTTTTAAATTTTATGATGTTCGAGTAACCGGAAGTGTGCATAATTGAGGTATGTAATTATTGATACACTATTTTTTTTTTTTTACTAATTTTACACTTATTTGTTGTTTGATTAACCGGAAGTTGCTTTTTGTGGCTCTCGAAAGTGATGTAATTGAATGTTTTTGATTTTCTGCTTAGTTGGGCAATTTTGAGTTACTTTAAGAGCACTTCCGGTTGAGGTAGCAGTTTGAAATTTTAAGAGTACTGCGAGTCGTGTTTCTGTAATGGAAACCCCTAAACTTTCAAACACCTAATCAAACCGGAAGAGAACTTTAATACTCTCCAATAAATACAGTTCTCATTTTTTTCAACTTCAAAATGAAACTGAATGCAAACTTCCGGTCGATAAAGGAGTCAGAAAATTGAAGATCACGATGATACTTGTATTTACCAAGAGTCTTTCAAACATCAAAACCAAAAACCCAACCGGAACCAGCATTTGAAGCTCTTGAAGAGCCTCCCAATAGCGAAGAGTGAAAAGGTTATCGGTCTGTTGTCAAACATCCATTTGAAGATTAAGGCAATGGAGATTGCATTTCAGACAAATTGTGCAGCGGCACGATGCAAAACCGATTAAAACTCCAATACATATAATGCATTTGCAAGCAAATTTGAATAGGAAAAATAAAAATAAACAAATATTTCATCGAATGATTAAGTTTGCACAGTCTCCAAGCTCTCAAACACAATGCTGTGTGATGTTTGAATGGGTTTTAAAAGTAAAAGTCAACTTTTACTACAGTGGCTTCTGTAAAAACCATAAAAATCCACTACGATTGCATAGATTGGCTTTTATATGGCTTTTGCTACAAGGATTGGCTTTTGCCATTAATAAAGGAATTTGACATCCGATTTTTGCATTTGACTTTTGGCATTAGCTTTTAGCATGTGTTTCTGTAATTACCACCAGGGCATGCTGGCAAGTGGAAACACTTAACAATACTTGTGAGCACTCATGATGATATCATGGGATCAGTTATGCACATGATCAGATTAACGACTTTTACACGAGCCACTAGGAATTCCTAGTTTTTGTAAAACAAGCTTTTATGCCTCAATGTCAAATAAATTAATTTTTAGAGTGAATGCAACTTCCGATAAGCGTTTAACGTGGGAACTAAAAGTTGTTTTTATGACACAAACGATTTCTACGACTTTTAATGACTTTTTTGCATCATCTAAAGTCGTATATGACCTAAAGACCATAAGTCATAAGTTTATAAGTTGCTATAAGTAGGGTTTGCGCAAACTCCCTAATTTAATAGTTGTTACCAATAAGTTTCTGTAGTGTTCAAGTTACTTATGAGTTTCTGTAGTTTGTATTGTCACTTACTGTTATAAATGGCCCCAGAATAATGTGCATGCACGTATTGACATTTTTTGACCTTACAACCAACACCTTTTACAACACCTTTTTTCCCACAAAGCCTCTAAATGCTAAAAGCTACATACTCAGTAATCACCCATTAAAACAGTACAAACATATTTAAGACAACACAAACAACACAAAGTGTCAAACTTTTCTCAATAATAAAAAAAAACATAAAATAATTTTATAAAAACACAACATAAAAGCACAAATTGCTCGTATTCCATGTCAAACTCCCCTGTCTCTCTTCAATCACCATTCTTCCTGTTATCGTGGCAAATCGCCAGTCAACCAGCGCTGTTTGTGCTATTCTTTCAAGTGTCTTTTCCACCCGATTTCCTATAACCCCTCCGTCGATAAGTACACCTATCCTACCCCAACATCTGCTGTGTCCACGCTCGTCCGTTCCGGTTCTCCAATCCCCCATATGGCACACCCTCCACGAAATAAAAAAAAAAAATCAACAAAAGAAAAAATTGTAACAAAAGACCAATTCTATTGACACGACTAAATTTAACACAAAGAACATCTCAAATTAAAGACTCGCTCTCCAGGGGGTAATAAAAAGTTGGAAGTAAAAAAAGTTTGGAAGTGAAAAGGAAAAAAGAGAAAAAGGGTTTTGTGTGTGCGTTTAACGTTAAAAGATCGTTTTTGAATAACTGTTTACGAATATCGATGCGGAAAGTGACTTGGTGGGCTGCACCACAAAGCCCTTAACACATGGCCTTGAATTATTCAGGAGGACAAGCAAACAAAACACTCGAATGCACACGATCGGTGGAATGGCACTCGTATTACGCTATATTTGATACTTTGCCTGCCCCATTCGATTTTAAGCTTGGTTTACTCGAATTCTAGTTGGGTTATGTGGTGAATTTAGACGGCGATGTATCATTTTTTGGATGGAGAGGGTTTAAGTTGTCGGGTTGGAGAAAGATGTAGATTTTTTTTGGGGGATTTATTTTTGAATGGATTTTTTTAAGAGTGTGGAAATTTTGGTTTGTTCAGTTCATGTCATGCATAAAGAAAAGTTAATATAATTTGTGAGATTTTATTAATTTGCATAAAATTGGAAATTGAATAAAATTTACATAAGTGGGGATAATTAAATAAAAATTGTAAAATGGAGTAATTTATTGTAATTTTGGAAATTTTGTGGTTTTTTAATAAGATTTATGTTTTTTTGTCAGTTTTTCGTTTTTATAATTCGAATATAATTTTCTTATAAATGTAATTTTTTTATTTTAGTATTTTGATATAAAAATATAAAAAATAAAATTTTTATTTAATTTTTGATACATTGCATCAAAAATTATATGTAATTTATTAAATTTTATAATACTTGCAAATGTTTTAAATTTTTTTTATAAAAAGTGAATAATTTCTTAAAATTTATAATTTTTTCAAATAATTTTAATTTTAAAACAATTTTTTTTTCAACATTGCTATTTTTATTAATTCTAATTCTTAATATCTACAATTTTTATAAAAATTTTAAACTTTTATAAAATTTTATTAAAAACCCAAATTTCCTTCAATTATATCCCTACTTCCAAAATTTTTAATAATTCCCATAACTTTAATGCAAATTTTTTCATCTTTTATATTACCTAGCATGTCTTTCAACTCCCACAGAGAAACATGCATAACATCCATAAATTGCAACATACCCATTCAAAAAGGGGAAAAAAATCAATTTTTTCATTTAACTCCCTTAATAAATAAATAAAAAATTCCAAAAAAAACTAGTATAAATTCCTGCATTTAACTATATCAATTTTCATCTGAGCTCTTCAAAACACCCTCAAACAGTTCTCAAGATATATGTTTCGTGTTTATCATCCTGACCCTTTTAAAACAGCAGATTAAAGCGGATATCAATCCCCAATAGTCGAGTGTCGAGATAAACCATTTGACAGGCCTTAAATGAAGATTACTTTCTTATTAACAAGGAAGCATTTATTAACACTGTATATTTTTAGATGCTTGACCTGAAGAAAAATGTTAGAATCCCTTTGAATCTTTTGAAAATACATTAAAAGAAAATTCTGAAAAATTTTTTCCTCTTATCACTCCTTGGAGAATTCGAAAAATTCTTCACAGGCGAATGGGTTTTCTGTGTTTTTTTACCTTTGCGAAAAACCCATCGATTTGTCATCCGTAGACGTTTCTTCGAATAAGTTCTTCGCATAGGGTGATTTCAATTTCCAGATTTGGAAAGTCACACAAGTGAACTGGAAGTTGAAATCTCTTACTTGTTTTAGTCCATAAAGCCTCGTATTCATAATTTATGAACCAAAAATTCAGGCACCCTGAATTTTCCAGCTGACATCATACAGTTTGAAATGATAAGAATAGCTTGTCAACAGACACATTTCACCTTCCTTAACATTTCTCATCCTGAACGTATTGTTAGATGGAAATGTTGAGACCAGATGATCACAATAGGTTTCAAACATGGCAGTACTTCCTCGTCATCCATTTCGTTTTTTGCCATCAGTAAGGTGCATTCTAAGCAATTCAGATTTTCCGTGCAAAATGTAGGCGGAAAGAATGCACTAAGTCTAATTCGTAGTGGCCAGTCTCTCTCTCTAGTTCTTTTTTTTGGTTGCATGGATTGCATTTGTTACCAACATTGCTGGATGCCTACTTACAAGGGGATGGCCCGCACCTGCCAACCACAGTTTGGAACAATATTCCATTATTTCAAACCGTTTTCTTAAAATAAAGCTAAATTTTTGATAAAAACTTACCGTATGCTCCCAATCCATTGTTATTTACAATCAAACATTGCACTATTTTTTAACCGAATAACTTGCGCCTATGTATCAGTAGTGATTTACAGACATGGTGATGTTCCGGCTTTGATCCAATGGATCCAACAGATCAAACATCCAATGTTTGAAGTATTCAGTATTCACAGTATTTTTTAATTATAACGAGGGTAATTGTGCCGATTGTTACTTTATTTGGAATTACTATACTCCATTTTGAACTTTACATGCTTTTACCATTCCAATATTTTGCATCAAGGGCTTCCTGGTGAGCGAACCCTAATAAATATAAATTTTGTAAAGCTTCCAGTTGTGTGCATGCATGGTCATAAATTAATACAGCTATTAAATTGGCATAATCTAACACCTGGATTCCAATAACAAGAGTGTTTTCGAACTATATCCGGTCCCATTCATAGTAACCAAATTGGAAAATAATTGCAATAAATTTTACTTTATCATTTATTAGCTGAGTTAAAATTAGAT
>JAQFZO010002306.1:0-12548 GCA_034695885.1 Geophilus flavus
AGTGATTTATCCCATCCCCGAACGATTTCCAAGTGAATTTATCCCATCCCGAACGATTTCCAAGTGCATTTATCCCATCCCCGAACGACAGACTACGATTTTCGAATGATTTCAAAAGATTTTGTGTGAAAATCGTTCGGGATGGAAAAAATGCACTTGGAAATCGTTCGGGATGGGATAAATGCACTTTGGAAATCGTTCGGGATGAGATAAATGCACTTGGAAATCGTTCGGGATGGGAAAAATGCACTTGGAAATCGTTCGGGATGGGAAAATTACATTTCGCGGTTCAGCTGGGTCGCGAAAATTACATTTCGCGGTACAGCTGGGTCGCGGAATTTATATTTCGCGGTACAGCGGAGTCGCTGTTTGAATTTTCGCGGTTTAAATCTTCGCGCGTGCCGCATTTCCGCATTCGCGGTTCAGCGGTTTCGCGGTAAAACCTTTCGCGGTATATCCGCCCCCCCATCACGAACTAGAATAAAAATTGATTTTAACTAGTAGTAGTAGTAACATCATTAATATTATGTTTTAGGTTGCCAGCGGCTGCTGTGGGGCTTTACAATTCAAACAAGTACAATTACAAGAGTCTAAATTTTCAACCCAATCAATGCCAAATGGAACAAAGATGACACCGGCACAACCAAAATGGAGGAAATAAACCGAAAAATCATAAAACTAACCTAAATTCAAATCCGGAAAGAATGAGCAAAAATCCACATCAACAACAATACTAGTAGACTCAAGGAAAAATAAAAATAAAAATGTGAGAATCTAAGATTTAAAAAAAAGATTACCAGTCAGCCCTCCTAATACTTTCGTGTTTAGTTAAACGAATGTCACAACCATACCGATGAATTACATGATGTGCAATAATTTTCTACGGTAACTAAATGAAATAAAATTATAATACGGTAATCGAAAAATTCACCCAGATACAATGACACAGCAAGCTGTACACAATGGCTGCCATTTGCAGAACACAATTCAATTCCAATGTACTACGTGACGTACAGGACATCAATTTGTAACTGGAAATCGATATAAATACGTATGGCGGACAGATTCGAAACAAGAGTTAGAGCAGTTGAATTCCGTGCATGAGAAAAGAAAAGAATCGAATCGGCTCACGTGTCACGTGAACTTAAACCGGAAGAGATGAATTCGTCAGTAATGTGCAGGCATGATTGCTCTCGTGATTTTTATTGTTGTTTTCTCTCGTGTTTTCTATAGTGGGCCAGTGTCATCTGACGATCAAACACAGAATCAATTTGTGTAATGAATAAAAAGTTTATTTTCAAATAGAAATGAGTTCTTTTTTATCAAATTTTACTCAATTGATAATAATTGCGTGAGAAAATTTGGCGACACTGCTTGTTTTTATAGTCCTAATGATTCAGAGGATGGTGACTCGTTTAGCATCACCATACAGTGTACTGCCATTAAAACACAGAAAAAAATTATTGGTGTTGGGTAACCAGACATTTGTACATTGTATGTTAAACTAATCGCCTCACTTGCTTATACTGATGAAGTAAGTGTGATTTTTAATTTTATATCTTAAATGTTTTATTCAATATTTCAATCATTGCTACTCGTAATCATTGAAGTTTTAATACAAAATAATAAAGAAATAAAAAAATGAATAAAATGAATAAAGAAATCAGACGCCATGTCTTTGGCATCAATTTTCGCAACTCTCGCGAGTCTGCATCCGACAACGAACACCACGACAAAAACTTATCGACGGCAGTCGCACTCATGTTCGCGTGAGGTAGCCAGCATTTAAGAAATTCGACGCCACAAAACGCGGTTTTCAATTCGGTCATGTCCTCGTCCGATAATTTGCAAAAATCAAAAAACTTCTCGTAGGCATCGTGCACCGCAAATAACTTTATGGAATTTTGCATCGCGTGACACGCGAGTAGCCATTTGAACGACCGGATCGATTCTTCAGACCTAAGAAACTCAGAGAGAAATTCTTCCATCACCGAAGGACAGACCACAACGTGAGTTTCGATCATGTTCATCTGAGATCGCAGAAACTCCAATTTCTCTCCTTCCGACGCAACTTTAGACATTGCAATCAACAAATCGTTGCTTCTCCTACAGCCGCTAACACGCATCAAATGAAAGGTGCATTCTTTTGTCATCGTAGATTTCCATTGAACGGAAACTCCATTCCACAGCATCATCAACACCTCCTTCAACAAAAGCACCGGTTTGTCGATTTTTAATTCTATCAACCCTCGGATGAGAATTCCTCGTTCTTCTTCGCTGATAAAACCAGACATTCGTTCGATCGCCGTCGACATGTATAACTTCACTTCCGGTCTGGTCGAAAACAATAGACAGCTCAAAACATCGAATAACTTCGTCTCCAGCAGGAACAATAGTTGCGACTCGGTCGCACGAGTCACGAGGAAGTAGCAAACGTTCAGTCCTTCTTCAGACTGCAAATCTTCTTCTGTAAATACTTCGATCCACTTCCTGATCACTCTGCCTCTTCTCTTCGGATTCAGTTTCTTCCAAAAGTATTCGACCGATGAACAGGATTCGTAAGAGATGCATTGTAAAATTATTCTTTCGATGTCCGCTTGTGAAATATTTCGTCTCGCGACGAACGATTCCCAGTATTTGATTTTCCATTTCTCGTGTTCGCAGAGTTCCACCTCCACCTGTTCTCTACGGGTTTTCCACAAACGTTTAACTTCGTCCTCCAAACCGTAAGTGCAAGCTGCTTCCAAATCCATACCGTCGGTCACGAGTTTATTCTTTGTGAGAAAACGAATGATTTCGGGTGCGTTCACTCTTCCGTGAGCCGTCCAGAAATATTCCCTGATATGAGTTTTGCCATACAAATTGTAAATGTCGTTAGCTACGAGAATTTGAGTGATTTTGAGTGTCAGCGAATAATCCAAATCCGTCAGCAACGATACGGGAATGGCAACGCGCGATTTAATGTCGTCCAATATTTTCTTTTGCATTTTTTCTATCATGTCCGCTATTTCATAGAAGCCGAATGTACTAACTGCATAATAGTTTGATAAATCAAGATTGGTGGTTTTCCACAGCGTCATCGCTACCGCGTCGAGAGAAAGTCGTTTTAAACTCGGAGGTGATCGCGTTTTTTCGATGCACTGGAGTAAGTGTTTTGTGACAGACTGGTACTCCTCACGTGTTTTGCCGGCCATCTCGAAACAGTAATCTAAAAGTATCAATTAAATGTAAGTTTGTTTTAATCATTGTATTTAATTTTGGCTTACCCTACAGTTAATCCGACAAAAATAGCCAAGTCTTGAAACGATACGGCTTTGTAACGATCTTGATGTGAAACGGAAGTTGTTTTATGTTGCTGTTGCTCTGAAAACGAGGGTCGGGATTGGCGGCACAGGGGAAAACCCCGTCATACTGTATGGTGGCGCCATTGGAAGAGAGCGAGAAAAACACTAAACTTCATAGAAGACGTAATGTCACGATTAAGATCATAATACGAAATATGATTATACAAATAAAAAAAGTTGATATAAATCTAAAACCACTAATATAGTATATATGCCAATCTTTGTGTTTGTTTGTGCCTTTTTTTGACAAGAAAAAAATTCAATTGAATCGAATTTATTTATTCGTTATTCTCGCAATTTTTTTCATGTAACCGACTTTCAACTTCTGATTACCAGTAAATAGGGCAAACTTTATTTTCAAGGTTCCAGTAGTCGTCAGCACGGTGCTTTGGCTATAACATTCGGGCAGTAATTACCAGATACAGTTCTATAATCAGATAATCAAATCATGTAACGAAATAAAAAATAATCCAATTTTTGCGAGTGTTTGATACGGGAAAGCTCCGTACCATGCCGTCGTTTCACTCTGTTGTGTTGACCTATAACCCATCCAAAGACAGAGGTCCCTTGTAGCAACTGTTGAACCCTAACATATACGAATTATCCTTTTTAACACTGGAAAAAAATTTTAATTTTCGTAGATGACAGACAGGGGTATTGCTCGATACGAGTGTCCCTTGAATTAATTGTTCGGTAATCATCTTGGAAAGAATTTTAAGTTAAGTTTATTCATAATCTCATTATTTTATTACAAAATAAAAAATTAAAAAGAAAAATATGAATCGTTTCAAACTCTTTGAAAATTGTAGATATGGTAATTTAATAAATTATCCATTTGTAAAATTTTTTTAAATTTTAATTTATTAAATTGAAATAAAAAGCAACCATAAAAAACTTGGTTGGTTTGTGACTGAATCTCTTTTATTGCAAGAACTATATTTAATAACAACAGAGCATGTTCTTTACTGTACGTATTGTAATTTCACATCCATTTATTTTCTTATGATAATAAAATATCAAAATTTAGCGTAAAAAAATTAAATCAATAGATTTATTGACATGATTAATTTGACTATCACCAAAAATCTTGTTAAGAAGTTAAAGTATCCAATGTTTACTGAATAAAGTTAATTTGTTATGGTATTTGAAGAATCCAGAAACCCAGAATTAATTTTAAATTACTTTTTATTTACTTCCTCTTTCAACCAAATCTACATCAATCATTTGGCCACATTATACTAGGCCTAAAACAAACAAAAAAATTAAAATTCCATATCAACCAATTGATATTTCTCAAAACTATGAACCATCTATCTGGCTGCATTCGGCAACAGGCACGATCCTATGTTCGTTATCGACCGTAAGTTCCGCTAATTGTCCCGGTTTCATATACGTGTAGTAACATTCATTCTTTTTCGGATGAAAAACCCACACCAAATGTCAAGACATTTGGAGCAAATGGCCACAATTCTTTATCCAAAGCAGTTGGCGTGTAGATGATTTGCCTTCGGTTCACAGTTACGCTAACCGGGAAAACATTTAAGCAATTGGAAATTCAGAATTCCTGGATCTTATATGACGAGAAACTATGTATACATGCCATGACATCCCTCAATTGCCAAGTGGAAAAAGACACCACAGGCACAACCAAACTGGCAAAAACAATAAATACGGCAAGGAAGTTTATGCACTTAAAAACTTAGAAGCTAAAATGTTAAAAAAAAAAACAAGATACGAAAGAAGAGAGAGCACGAGCGAGAGACAGACAGACAGACCACCCAGAGAGAAAGAATGCCAAAACCCATCTTCATAGGATTAGGGGGACTCCAGATGCCCAGGCCAGCTACTCTCATCTCCTGAATCGAATGGGTGGGACTCCCGGCTAATGAGTGTCATAAACACCACCTCATCTCTTCCCACAAACACTGTAAGAAAACTAGGTCCTTAAAATTGAAAGACTGACTATACAGGATCATTCTGTATTGAGCAGGATAAAGACCCAGTCGATGTCAAGTGGAAAAGGCATCACAGGCACAACCAAAATGGAAAAACCCGAAAAAATCAATGTCAAAGTGGAAAGAATAACCAGGAACCCAACAACAATAGCCACAAGGCAAGGTAAAGAAAGAATGAAGTGAGAAAAGAAGAGAAAAGATTACCAGTAGGCCCTGTTGGCTTCAGCACCAAGTCGCCACTTAGTGCCTCCGAATGGGGGAACCACATAAAGGTAGGGCTTGAAAGTCGCCCCCTCCCCCCCCAAAAAAAAATGCCTGCAAGTAGTCCGAGTGTCCGAAGGAGCCGGGACTTATAATTCAACTTACTAGAAAAATGGCAGTGGTTCAACTCCCTATCAAAATTGTGACTTATGACAGTAGTTGGGCCTCTGTTACGCTTACTCAATTTCAACTGCCACTCCCTGAAACAATTGGTATGTTACTAATGTTATTTATAAAAAAATTAAAATTATTTTTTATTACAGGATTCCTACAAACATACGGTGCAACCAATTTGATGGCGATGGAATATATTGGAAGAAAAATCCAATTAATTATTAACAGATTTTATATAGTAGTTGAATCAAACACATACTGTAAGTGTCGATCCAAATGTTGAGCAGAACGCTTTCTAGATTATTTGCAACACAAAGATCTACCGGTGCAGAATATTATGGTAAGAAACCAATACTTTCTTATAAAATATTTTAATTCATTTTTTATTATTTAGCTTCCAATTACCCACCTTGCACAGATGATGAACTAATGGAACGCATGTTTAACAAAAAACTAGAATTATTTAAAACATTGACATTTTTAATTCGATTTACAGTAGCGGTCAAAAGGTTGCTGCTAAAGGTTATTCAACCAAGTATTCATGTGTAAATAAGTTATTTTACAAAAATATTTGTTGTTGGAATAAAAATAACAATGTAAAACAATGCAAAATGAAGTGGATGTTTACTTTTGAGCTCATCAAAGTGACGTTTTTGTTGTCAAAATAAAGAATTTTGGACCAATTGATCTAAATTTTTCAGGAAATGTTGTAATTAGTGTTGGGAATACTTGGCTAAAATTTAAAAACATTTGGCCAACTCGCATCCGAGTTATTAGTAAAAAACCGATTGGATCTTTACTTTTGACCGCTACTGTATCTTTGCAAGCCTAAAATTTGAAATAAATATATAAAATATGCGTTTAAATCATTCATACGGATCAATAAATCATTAAAATCAATCAAAACTAGTTTTGTGTGGCACCTGGCGGGAGAAGGAACTTGCGGGAATAAACAAGTGCCTCACTACCTCTGTGGTTTCTCCTATTAGTATTTAGTAGGCACCAAGTGGCGTCTTGGTGCTGAAGCCAACAAGGCCTACTGGTACTCTTTTCTTTCCTATCGTCTGTTCCATTTTCCTTTGTTCTTTTCTTCCCTATTTTTCTGTTTCATGTCTTCATTTGTGTTGGGTTCTTGGTTGGTTTTACTTTTTGTAAAATACAATTAAAAAAAATAAAATGTAATATAATACCATATAATAATAATACTACTTAGTGCATGAGCTAGTTTAGAACACAAAACTCAAAAACAAGTTGTATTAATACTTTCAATCGGTTACAGAGAAATAGAGTAGCAGCTGGTGACCTTATAACCCCTATCTTTCTCTCTCACAGGGGAGATGTAGGTGTTGGATGGAAGGAGATAAAATATACTTGTTTACAGTAATGTTTATTGAAGGTCTATTTACAGGAAGTTCAAATTCGTAATCCCTTTTGGGAGTTTCGGTTACTGAGCACTGGGAGGTAACACGTCATGTGATGTTTTCCCTTACAGAATCCAAGTGTCCAATTTAAATTGTTTGTGGATTTCATCATCTAAATCATTGACTGACGATTTGATTAGGCTAACAATCTTTCCTCACAATCTCTGAAGTACATTATTTAAATTGGTAGTTGTGTTCTAATTTGCTGTTTTGATGTTTGTAATTTGTCATAGCAACTGCTGCTGGGGATGCTGAAGTGTAATACTACTACTACTACTCTGAATTGTCATGGCATCTTTGAGATTTTTTTGCTAAATTTCAGTCTTGAACAAAAGATTTACCCACAAATCTAACACCAGAGTTCAAGTGCAATGAACTCAACATGCAGACACAAATCATTAAATTGACAACCACTTAAATTCACTTACAAGTACAATTCTGGTACAGCTCAAACAAATTTGATTCATCCTACTTTACTATAGGCTACAGTAGACTGTTTGGTTTTTGGATAGTTTAACTGATTTGTCTGTACTCTTAAAGTTAAACATCTTGTATTATTTTTTTGTCTTAACCCACAGCATTTGTGAACCGCAGGTTAAGATCAATGCAATAATTTGTTTAATTCACAAGTCAGTAAGCAACGTGTTTTTTTCGCCTTTCTTATTTTCTTTTAAATTTTATTTATTTCAAAAACAATGAACTTTCTCAATCCACCACTAGGGAATACCATTATTACATTCCGACCATTTTTATTTACTTACATAATACCAATGAGTTCATTGGTAAAATATAAAACGTTGCACACAATGAATAAATTATGAGTTAAGTTTTAACTGCAAAAGATGAGTAATGAGTAAAGATGAGTACAGACGCGGCCTTTACGTTCAGGGACACACTTGATTTTCAGTTTCCTTTCGAGTATACACCGTGTATCATTGCCATCATTTTGGTATTGATTTACTCGGTAGCTGTACGTTTGGCTTACACTTTCGATTACAAGGCGTATCATCAGGTAATTTCGAAATAGTTCCTCATAATTAATCGAGTGACGACTTTTTATTTTCATGTATAAAAGGGTAAATTGGTAGTCCTCGAAAACAATTCAAAAAATGAAAATAAAGAATGTCATCTTTATTTGATAATCATAGACACCGGTCTAGTGAAACATTCGGGTATCAATGCCAATGTGCGATTGGAAATCCACGCTGAAAATTTCTGCAGTCGAGTGTACTGTCTGCGAGGTGCAGATGATGAAGATAAAGTCCTCCAAAGAGGACACAGAGATATATTTGTTCTCAAAACTTCAGGTGAATATACGATTTTTATATATTTGCTTCTTATTAATCGTGTTTTTATTGTTTAATTAGAGTGCCTCGGTGAAATTTTATCCCTGACATTACTCGTCATCACTCCTCCTCGACCTTCATCATGGTATTATTTATACAGTGTGTCCGACGTAAACTGATTTTCCCATTTTGTCAAAGATTGTAGCAACTAAGTTAATTAATTTAATTATTATGTCCATTTAGGCTAAACTAAAAAAAAACTAGGCATTTCACTCAAATATATGGGATGGGAATATTTCAGTGTGTCCCATAGCTAACTCCAAATTTGTAGTATGTAAACTCCTTAATGGTGGTTAACTGCCATAAGGAGTTATTCATTAAACACCTCGAGTGTATCCTAACTGTGCTGAAAAACAACAAATTAATTCCTTGAGATAGAATTGTTTAAAAAACTTCTAATCACACAAATTTATCCCATAACATAGAAGTGTTTTAAAACTTGTCTTAAAAAACTTCTATCTCAAAGAATAACAAGTTACATTCATAAGGTGTATAGTGAATATGGCAGTTCAGTTGATCATCACCATTAAGGAGTTTATACACTACAAATTTGGAGTTAGCTGTGAGACACATGAAATACTTCCATATTGGAATGAAATCCCTAGTTTATTTTTTGTGTGTATGGACCGTGCAAATCCAGTGGCCACTGGTTTTGACCTGAAGGTCATTTTCATGGTTATTTTAATTCTAATAAACAGTAACAACCTACATAGTTCCAATTAGAACGTTGTAGAGCACATTAAAATTAGCCTAAACATGATTTTAAAGTCTTTAATGAGGAATAATTTTAGAAAAATCGGATTAAAGTTGTGTACAAAATTGGAGCAAAAACAAATCTACTCCCATTTCAAATTCATTTATCATAATTTCTCATTAACATTTTGTGAATTTAATTTGAGAAAATGTTCGTGTGTTTGGTGAAGTTTTGTAATTTTTTTTCTTATTTATCCTATTAACTGTGATCAAGTTTTGTATTTTTGTTCGTCTTTTAAGTATTGTAACTTTAATTTTGTGTTATTCAACCATGGGAAAAATCTCAGGTCTTCTATAAGATTTTGAACGATTTTTTGAAAATTTTGCAATTTTTTGTACTTTTGTACTTTAGGAATTTTTAAGCTTGGAGGTGGGGTGGACTTTTGGAATTTTTAAGCTTGGAGGTGGGGTGCAATCGCCCTAACGTCTCCTCTGAATCCGCTCATGTAATGAATTATAATATGAATGAACCTAGAGTCCACGTTTTTCTGAAAAATGGGAAAATCAGTTTACATAGTACATATTTAACTTTTTTTTCGTAAATGACCAAAATTAAATATTTAATTCACCATCAGGTTTTTGGAACGGATTAAAGTAATGGACGTATCTCACGATCGCAAGTGGATTTTCCCTTGTTACCGCTGGGTTTCCAACAACAGCAGACCCAGTTTCGTGCTTAAACTATTCCCTCATCCGACCAACGTTCCCGAAATAAGAGAACTGTTCCGCAGCAAATTTACAACAATCAACACATGGGTCTCTGTCTTCATTTCCTACAACAGACTCGGCCGATTCAACCGAATAGAACGCATCACGATGTGCGCAAACACTTTAATGACTATTCTTTTCGCATACGTAGCCTTAGTGCAATCCGATTATTGGTACACGATGGACCCGAGTGACCAAATGAGTGTCTTTATATTCGTCTTGATCTGCATTTCTTTAATCTTATTGGTGACCTTGATGAATTATCTTCCCGAAATGATTCTTCGAAATTCGATCCCCGTTTATTGGTCGAAAGAAGACTTGATCAGAGAGTTAGTCGAACAGCAAGAATGCATTTCCTGCGTTAGAAATATCGCAACCGATTCTGCTGTTTTGACTAGTGAAGTTTGTTCCGAGACTTTCACGGGGCAAAATTACAAGGAGCATTGCAAGATTTGCCAAGACGAAGTCGATGATGATGATGATGACAAAGACGGAGATAAAAATGGGTGTGGCTGTGACATGTCGCGTGGGAAAACGCCCAAGGAACTGATTGGCGATGTTCTGCGAACCGAGCCGAGAAAAAGTGTGTTTCGAATAAAGAATCCGAATTTAATTATCAAATATTACGAGTTGGCGTCGAAGTACATCAAGTTTTTCAACATGTGGAATGGATTTTGTGGCAAGTTTTGCGACATGATCGACGAAGTGAGGGCGTATTTACACCCAGAAAGAGACTCGGAGTCGACGAGACAGGAAAAATGTCTGATTTGGTTGTTAGGTGGTTTGGAAGAAGCGCAGGAACAGTTTTGTATTGTAAAAAAATTCAAAATGAACAACATGAATTGCGTCGCCAATCCAAACTCTATTTTATTTCCTAAGAAAAGCTGCTTGACGAATAATGTAAGTCATGATGACACTCGACTGAAAGATACGATTCGAATGATGCGTTTGTGCGTTTTTCTCATGTTGATCACGGTCATAAACTGGATGGAGAGTATGAAAAACATCGATCCTTCCTCGATGAACAAAGTTCCCTGTGAATTTAAAGTACAACTCCATCAACTCGTGTTTAATTTATTTTGCGCGTTAGATGCGTTGGTCATGAAGCAAAACCAGTTGTACAAAGTGAGAAATAATAAAGTGATGGGTGAACGCATCGAAAGTGTCGACGAATTCATCGGTTTCTACTTGGATAAACCGGGATGCGCGTTCGGATTAATGCCAGAAGAGAGTGAAAATAATAATCATAAAAATAATAATCATAAAAATAATAATCATAAAAATAATAATCATGAAGATGAATATGAACATGTGTATTGGGATCCATTGCACGACCGTCGAACTTACATTTCGAATAACTCCAATTGTGTTGTGTCCGACGCGATCCGCGGAGTGATTCAAGTGTCTGTCTGTCGTCGCCCTTTGTCGACGTTTGCCGATTACATGAAATTCTGCTCCAATTTAAACGATTCTCTCGAATGTGCCTCTCTTTGTGTCGACTTCACGATGCCGTTGATTGCAGTGTTGACTAAATCGTTGATTTCCTCCGCACAGGATTTTATGGAGAAAACAACGTCCCCGGGAGTTATTTGTAATGATATTCAGCAGTATATTCAGACTATTATATCGAATGCGGCGCTTCAGATTTTACGGGAAACGAAAAGTGGATGTAAAATGGGGTTCCGAGATCCGTTTCAAGCTTTCAGTTCTGAGGAAATGTGTTTTGGGAATTCGGAAGATGCCTGTACGGAGTATGGGATTGCTGTGGATCGATTTCGGGATTGTCTTGAGAATAATAATATTATAAATCAAATTCCGGATAAGTGTTGTCCCAAGGGGAAGGTTCATATCGAGGATAAGAAGTTGTTGCAATTGTTGTTGGAAGAAGGGAAATTGACGGCTAATCAGCTGGCGTGTAAGCAAATGGTGGTGTTGATGGAAGAACTGATTGGGTCTTATTATGATAAATTGGTTCAAATTAATCAATTTATATGTCAAGCTTTGCTCTCGTTGACCGATTCGCAGGAATTGCTTTTACCACCGAAGGAATGTCTCTCGGCGGGTTCCTTCAGCTCGGTACCTGTGTGTAGAGAAACGAATCGCTCATTACCAACACACACAGAAACAAATTCCTCTGAACTACCAGACAGGGAAGCGAATTATTCAGCGCCACCAGGCAGGGAAGCAAATTATTCAGCACTGCCAAATGGGGAAGCAAATTACTCAGCACTGCCAAATGGTGGAAATAAATAATTCGCTTCTCTGTTCCGTGGCACTGAATAATTTTCCTCAATATATTGGGGTACAGAATAATTTTCCTCCCTATATTGTGGTGAATAACTTGGGTCCCTGCTTGCCGGTACCAAATAATTTTCCTCTGAATAGTAAGGAACAGAATAATCTGCGTCCTTATTTGGTGGTACTGTATAATTGTCGTCCTCATATTGTGGTATTGAATAATTTGCTTCCCTGCCAGGTGGTGCTGAATAATTTGCTTCCCCATTTGGTAGTGCTAAATAATTTGCTTCCCCATTTCGTAGTGCTGAATAATTTGCTTCCCTGCCTGGTGGTGCTGAATAATTTGCTTCCCTGCCTGGTGGTGCTGAATAATTTGCTTCCCTGCCTGGTGGTGCTGAATAATTTGCT
>JAQFZO010002307.1:0-12547 GCA_034695885.1 Geophilus flavus
AAAATCAAATTGAAATATTTAGGCCAGCACACGAGTGTTTAGTCTGTTAGTAATGTGTTTTGTTTGTACAAAACTGAAGAAATAATGGTGGTCCAATGAAGTCCAATGCAAAATATACTAGTCCCAATTGGAATAGGACAAATCTCAAACACTCGTTGTGCTGGCCTAAATATTTCAATTTGATTTTTTACTGTGATTAGGGGAATTATCATAAAACTACTAGTAGTCCAATAAAGTCCCAATTATTTTTGAAGTTATCCCAATCATTCGTTGTGCTGATGTGAAGTTGGCACCCGGTGTTCTATCTCACTAACCGTAGGAGTCCAATTAAAAATTTTTATTGTCCCAATGAGTCCATTGCTTAATTTTATAGTCCCAATCAAAAAAACATAGAATTTAAAACTTCGTTGTGTCAACTTCACACACGTGACCTTTTGCTGCACACCAACTTTCTCCTCGCACCCAGTTCTACCCAGAAACATTTAACTCGTCCTCCAGAAAAACCCTGGAAAAATGTTTAAAAAATGTGGGCAATCTTGATACACTCAGAAAATAAATGACTATATGTACATATGTACATAATTCTGTGGCAAATTACAACATGTTTTATAGAGTAAGGTACTCAAATCAGTGACAAAAATGCAATCTATTTAGTAAATTTTGTTCTGTGTGCATCAGGGGGTTGCAATGCACTTTTTCCTAAACTTTTTTTTTGCGATTATCTCGCAAACGGCGCGTCCCACGACCTTTTGTCGCACACCAAATCGTGATCCTCAGACCCAGATCTACCCAAAGACACACACTGTAAGTCGTCCTCAGAAAAACCCAGGGAAAAAATTAAAAAATTTAGTAAAAGTTGAAAGGGGTAGCAAGGCAGTCAAGTTGCAGACCCATTTTGCCACTTCGCCACCCGTCCCCAACCCCAACGGTGCATTCTACTGCCTTGTTCACATGCACGCGTTTTGATATGCGTTGTGGTGCGTCCTCGAGTCATGTATTGTGCGCATTGCATGTGAACTGTTTTTCGTCGGGGACACGCGTTGACGCACGTAAGACCAAAAATGCCATAGGTTTGTGCGTTTTGATGCACGTCAAGGAAGTTGAAAATGTTCAACTTGGATGCACGTCCGAGACGCGCATAGCTACGCAGATGCAAGATCGCGTGCATGTGAACTATTCTTTAGGCATAACTTTCATGCTTTAACTATTCGAGTGCAACGCTAATAATTTGTTGCCTTGTGTCCTGAATCTAAAAATTACGAGTTAAATGCATTTCTCACTTCTCTTCTTATAAACAACCCAAAAATATGTAGTAAAAATTATCTGAGTGGGGGTTTATTTACTTTTGGTAGTTCTTTATCAGTAATAGCAGATTAAAGTGGATTAATTGGAAACTGGTAAACTGGTCAGCCATCTATTTTACTCAAACGAAAATTAATCAGCAAATTCACTTGTCGGTTACGTGAAGACAAAGTCCTGAGAGCAAAGTCCATTGATTGATGTTGACAACGATAACGTTGAAAGGCGAGACAATTTTTTCTTACTGTACATTTATGAATTATGAAAGAGTTTTAATAAAAATAGAATCGAATAGGCAAATTTGTTGTCAACAAATACTGTACCAAATTCCAAAGTTGATTTTTCTATCAGTAAAATTTATTGAGGTATATACTCTGTATTGGCGAAAACGAACAGAAAATCATGGTTGAAGATTACCAAAGTTGGTTACGACTTTTAAAGTCAGCTGTTCATCTCAAGCCTCCTAAGAACAACAACCGTTCAACAATCGACAATGACAATGGTAAAGTATACATTTTCGTATAGTTTTGTGATTGAAAAAAAACCAAATCACTATAAATAACAAAAGTCATTTACCAGATAAAAATGATTGAGATTAATATTATTGGTAAAAACACTTATCATTGCAAGAATATTTTAAACGCATCGTTAGTCACGTAATCAGTAATCATGGTTTAATAAACCTGCGACATTGCTGTAAGATAGATTGTATCAAATTTATTACATTTTAATTTAAGCAAAGCAAAGCAAAGCAATAACAATAATTGTACAGTAATCTGTTATACTCTAAACATCTGCACAGGACAAACAAGAAAACAAAAAATTTTTGTCTTTTTCATCATTCTTCTTTGTAAGAAGAAAACTTTATAGGCCTAGTAGGAAAATTGGATGATGTCACTCTGTGTAAGTTATTTGTTGTTGCAGTTCTTATTTTTGGGTAAATATGTAACAAAGATAAGAAACTTTCCGCTGTAGTTACTTCCAAGTACAGCTCTGTATTTGTAATTATAGTGTGATTTTTATCAATCGATATCTTATATTGCAGGAACTACGGTATCAGGAAAACTGATTAGAATAGGCGCCGAACATGATTACACAAAATCACGTGAAACTAATAAAACAGTAACAGCCTATCATGTGAAAAGTTTCTGTTTAACTGTGCCTTGATAAAATTCACACCTTAATGATAATATCTATAACTACTGATAGTTTGAGACACACTACACTGATTAGATAAAAGAAGAGTTTTCTACGGCTTTTTTTTCTAGTGATAAATGAAGTTGAGTCATCGAAGATTAAGCTCATTTTCCATTCTTGGTTGTAGATGGTCAACTTTGCTTGACCGTGGACCGGGACCTCGCTGGCGCCGCCGAATTGCAAACCATGATTCGAACGGTTTTGACCCCACGTCTACGACCATTTCACGTACAATATTTGGCACACACGCATCCTGCAAGAGGATCGCCTATGGAGCGAAAATGTGCTACTGCCGGAAATGAAGCGGTTGAAGATGGAGAAAAAACGGAAGGGGCCAAAGAGGGAGATGAACCACCGTCATCACACAGTAAAGAAGATGTACAAGCATTACTCGATTTTGCGCATCAAGGAAGAAACACCAACCACAGCATAATTACTTCCGGTAAGTTATCAAGGATTTTTGAAAATTATATGAACTCTTTAATTTTACCTCAGCTTTTTTAAAACTATGACTTTTACCTTTCTCTCTCTTTCTTTCTTCATCGCTTTAGTTCTTTAGTCAATTCTTACTGCACTTTCTTTTCTTTCTTCTTTATTTTCATTAGTAATTTTTTTGAGATTCTTCTCGTTGATGTTAATTCTAACCTAATTTTTTCACGTGATAAAAGTGTGAGTAATGAGTGTTTAATAACAAAAAGATTAATGGCGTGTTTGATGCAATAAATATGAACTGTTCTTTCTCATATTAGGGTCACAAGACATGCCAGCATCTATGCTGAAGTCTGAAATAAACTATCATGGTATAATTAAACTTTCTATTGTTTTGTCTGTACCGTACGTTTTATGTTTGAAAATTCAAAGAATTTTTTAAAAATAATAATTCTATTTATTTTTAATACCTTTTAGGATGTTCATACACATGCGTTCCTTGTGGCATAAAATTCAGCAATAGAAGAAACCTTGAAGCGCATCAAACTTATTATTGCTCCCATAGGCATGTAGCATCCACAAATGAAAATTTTGGCAACGCCGTGCTGCCATCTGTTAATTCTAATGGTAAGTTGGTAAAATTAGTTTTTTCTAAGTATTTCATTACATCGTATTTATTTAGCAAAAGAATATTTACTTATTGTCAGCTGGGTGATTTGGCTTAAATATTTACTTACAGAAATAAACATCTTAAGAGTTTAAGCACTGCTCACTAGATGGCCTCACATTCACAAACAAATATTTATCTATCAGCAATGAAATGTTCATTTTGTCTTTACAAAGCAAAGTCATTTTTTTTTCTTTTCATATTTTTATCTGAAGATTTTTTTCAATTAAGTGAAAATGTTAGCTAAAAAGAAACTGTCCTGTAAATTACCGCCTGATTAAGGGCCATGTCATTGAAGGGGTCCCAACTTTTTGAAGATGATTGATTACATGGAGTATGGTTTTTTATTACATTTTTTTCCAGCTTTCTTTTCCCCTTTTTTCTTTTTTTTCATCACTCTTAAATCAAATACAAAAACTACACTGTGTTAAAAGCGGTAATAAGTGAAATTTATGAAGTTTTTTTCTAAAAGAAGATTTAAAAAATCAACACGGCTTTGATTGTGTATTGGTACATTAAGTTTTTTATGCTTATCGACCATTTATTCATTTTACACAATGATTAAGACAGGAAAGCCCGTTAATAGCGTTTAACTTAAGGCGAAAATTGTGTGCCACCAGGTGTTATTGGCAGGTCTTTTGAGTAATTTAAAGATTTTGATTGATTTTGAGGTCGTTTAGCATACATGGATTTCCTTGCTGTGTTGCATATTGTAATATAAATAATGGAAAACTTTTTACAATCAATAACAAACTTCGGAATTACCCATTTTATCTATCTATTTACCGATAAAAGTTAATCAACAAAATATTAAATCCTTAATCCTTTTAACCCTATGATTTAATTTACAATTCAGACTTTCTAAGTGCGTTATCTAATTCAACTAACACTGCTTCATTTCTTGTTGTTGCGCTACAATCTATTTTAAAAGGAGTCATTTGGGGATGGACAAAAGATGTTGTTGCTGCGTTGATAGGAGGCGCGTGCAGCCAAGTGTATTAAATTTTTTCTAAAACATCTTGTACAAGCAAATTTATCAAGGCTTGATTGGATTAGTGGCCGATTGAAACGCCAAAACAGATTTTTCAAACCTAGCAGAAAATAAAATAACACCTATTTTTGAATGTTTTGACAGAGCAATAAAATTAATAAAGTGAGATTAGATAATTGAAAAGCTGTTTACAAAATTATTCGACGTTTTGTTTTGGTGGTACTAATTAAAAATAAAGCCCTTATCATTCAGATAGAAATTTAATTGTGAAGCCTTTAAACGATTGAATTGCGTATTCACAATATTTCAATTCACACCGCAATCAAGAGAGGCCATTACGTATATTGTATGGCCGAGTAAAGTCGAGAAAGATTTGCAGGAAATGAAAATGGCTTCTCCACGATTCTTCTTCCTTTAAACTGCCTTATTTATCAAATGTCAACCATTTGTATACGAGTTCTGTGGTTATTTCTTTTTTATTCTAAATGATTGTGAAATCTGAATGTATTAGATCTTTTAAACTTTTTAATTATTTTTAAAATTTGTAGTATGGCTTTCTATTGGGATTTAGATAGTGTTTATCTTAAGTACGTACTAATACCAGCGGTGTTTAGAAAACATTCGGTCGGCACTTTGAAGTTTCGAATTGAGCAGAGCAAATCACTTTAGAAAACTTTTCGTGTACTCTTCTCTATAAATTATAAATTTACTTCAATCAACAAGAATCGGACAGGTATCAAATATCTGATGGCATTTTATTTTTCATCTTTAAAGTAAACCTATCATAACATCTAAATTGAGTTTACTCTTACTATTTAACGAAGAGTAGGATTTCTTGTTGTTTGGTAAATTCAGGATTTATTATTTTGACATCCTAAGTCTTACAATTTGAAAGCATTTCGCAATTTTGTTGACTCTAAGTCTAAGTTACAACATCTGCAAACTCTTGTAAGCAATTTTGGTACAAGTCCCAAAACTCGAGAAAATGCTCTCAGCGGACTAGTCAGGCGAGTTACGACAAAACAGAGTCTCAGACTTTAACAAAACGATCGATTGGTTATTTTATTTTCCTCATTTAATTTGTTTACAATACAGATTTTTGTGCAATTATTTAGATGCCACGACGCTGTACCGAACACTAATTGTATTTGAATTCAGCTAATGAGTTGTTCATTGTTTATTTATCTCTTTAATGATAATAAACAGATGTGCGCACTGTTGTATGATCTAAAAGTGACCCCTAGATTCTGACCTGGGAACACTTTAACGTTCGAATGTTACTAAAGTTAATATTAGGAAGCTTACTGTATAAATTATGCATGCATAAAAGTGGCAGAGACAAAATGCTTAACATGGTTTGCTTTTAGCATAATGATGTGCGATTTACGAGATAAACAGGTCAATTGAAGGAGGTTTGCACTGCAGGAAAGTTATTTCTGGATTTTTTAAGATTAGAAAAGCAGATTTTGCCTATTGGATATTTTCAATTGGCTAGACTCGGGATTTATTATTTTAAAGCTTTTTTTTTCTTCATAAATCAATAGGTTAAACTTTTCTCTTAAGCAAAATATAGAAATTTGTTAAAATTTATGGCGTTGTCATTCTAAGAACGACGTGATGATATGAGCAAGGAAGGGTGTTGTGGTAACCATGGCAACGCAGCTTCCCGTCGGCATGCGATGCAATCAGCCACAGTGCAACAAGGATGAGTTGTGTCTTAATCAAAATGTGGCGTTAAGTATAAATCAAAGTTGACCGCGAAACCAGTTTCGGTCAACGAAATCACGTCGGAATTTATTCTTTGATTTAATAACATTTTCTGGAATTTTGCCTTGGAGTTTGTGGAATTTGAATTGAATTTTTATTTATTTGCCAAAGCCTGGTCTACTTCTTTAATATAAAGTTTGAAGTAGTTGTCCTTTTAAGAAGCTTGTGGTTGCTTGTTCTTTGGTCCTTCTCTTGTTTTAATAGAAAACGCTCCACCTGAAAGCTTGCATAATTAAGAATCGATAAACGTTTATTACTCTTTGATGGGCTATTTAATGAATACGTGGCTTACATTTTCCTGTAAATTGAAGGGTCTAAATGTTTGTTTATAGCAAGTGAGAAAACAAAAGGTTTAAAAAGTAATTTTCAAACTTTCTTTTTGTTGTTGTTGCTGTTGGCAAACTCTTAAAAACTGATTGAAATTAAGATTTAACACTAGCTGCATTCAAAAACTGAAACGAAAATTGGGTTTTTTGGTTTAGGCGTAACTTATTTCTCATTAATTTTTAGTTTAATGAAGACAAGTGACGTCTAAAACACAAAACACAACTAAAAACACATATGTTTTTGTTTTTGAATGCAGCTACTTATAAATGTCATCAATTTTAGTAATTGGTTCTTCGCAAATTGTTTTTTTTTAAATTGTACTGCTTATTGCAGTGTGGTACATGAATTTTTAAGTAAGAATAAATTTTTGATGTTGTGACGTCATTTTAACACTAAGCAATTTAATACAGTAAACTTTTCTGAATATTTTGAGTAAAGCATCCCCGATTTTTAAATTTTTAGTAAAAGTGAATATTTCAAATCAATACACGCTCAAAGTGTATCCAATTTCTATTCAGAATATCTTATTCCACATATTTCCGTATCGAGGCTTTCAAAAAAGCGATATAAATGATAATGTTGAATTTTATAAATTCTTCTATGCATCAAATAAATCCAAATACCCCAATCATTTTTGAAGGAATTTATTTCAACTTCAATTTCTTTATTTTACTCTTTAAAGTTAAAAACTACGCACGTTTTGTTTGACGCAATTTGTTTTATGTGAAATGTCTCTCTGAGAAATGCATTGGCATCGGTTTAGCAAGGGGAAATGGTGCGTAAAAAGAAGAATAAAATTTAATTTGCACAGAAAAGAAGGAGGGTGAAATGGGAGAGAGGAATGATGATGATAATTATAGTGAATTGTGCGAAGTGGCTTCAGAAATGGCGTAGAGTTCGCTAATTGGTACGAGATTATGCACTTGATGAGAGGGTTTGAAAAGCTGGTGGTTATGAAGGGAAAAAAGAGCAACTATCTTTAAAAAAATGTACATAAAAGAGAAAAAGCTAGTTTAAATTCCGATTAAATTAATACCGTAGCCTACTTAGTTTATAATTAATTCGTGTTTACACGAGAGTATAAACTTCATCTCTCATTAATAATTAATTTTATAATACAAGCAAAAGTGAAACTAAACACGTTTCCGCTTGTCGATATATTTGTTTTCCTCCGACGTCTGAAACCAGCTGTTGAATTCCATTGCTGATTGCAGGTTGACTTTTTCTCTAATTGAATCAAGACTTCTTTTTCAGCTCTCATGAGGGGCACGATAAAAGAATTTATTGTTTGTCTTCTTTTAAAACTGTTTTATTCTTTTAAAGATTTCCATTAACAGAAAAAGGCAAACAACTTGTCTTACAGGCGAACTTTAATTAGAAATCTATATCCTCTTGCCTTTTAATAAAATAAAATTTAAAAAAAAAACAATTTTCTAACATATTTTCTTTTTTTAAAGATATTTCCACTCAAGACTCGAGCGAAAAAATCAAACTCGAAAGTGCGGATGAAGAATCTGCATGTGAAAACAAAAGTAATAAATTGAGAAATTCCTCTCCTGTCATCCACACCCACCCTCCAAATAAATGCCAACGGACAGGGAAATCGTACGTTTGTTCACAGTGTTCGTATGAGTGCGACAAAAAAGTCACATTAATGAGACATTTGCATAGTCATCACGACAATTCATCAGCCTTAGAGAATAGCACTCGAGGGAACACGGGAACCGTTCGAGCCCCGACTTCGGTTTATTGTTGCAGTAACTGCGTCGTTCAGTTCACATCGAAAGCGACGTTTCAACTTCATAAGCAATTCTATTGTAAAGCACAACACGTGCGAAGCCCTCTGAAGATGCCAGCAGCAGTAAATGACGGCAAGGCTTGTTTTGCGGAAAGGTTACCGTCGGGAAAAATTGTGGTGAGTCGACCCGTGTTGGTGAATCCCCTGATTCTCGTACCGCATTCTCACGTGCCTAGAACTAATTTTGTACGAGCTGCAGGACTAATACCTGCAGGAAATCTTTTATTACCTAACAGTACTTGTAGTCTTCCTACAGTGAATAGAATGCCCAATTTGGCAGTATTAACGCCCACTGCGACAAAGGTAATTCCTGTTCCGCCCAGTTATGAGGAAAATGTTAAAGTTGTTCGCACAATTCCTGGCATCTCGTCATTCTCGACCTCTTCCGACAGACTTGGAAGTGCAGGGCAACGAAAATCGCTGACACAGAACGTAGTTTCCGCCTCCGAGGAACCTTTGGATTTAAGCGTGAGGCGCAAAGAATTTGCGGATGATGGAGACGTCAATCGTTTAGGGGATGAGTCAGCAACAGAATCAAGGGTCAGTTCTCCCAAAGTGCCTTCGCCTCCACACGCACACGCGACCTCGTCTGCCCTCGATGTCGAAGGGGAATCTCAAATGACGAATTCTGTCAAATCAGCGATTAATAAGTGCAAAGAGTGTAATATTGTCTTCCATCTTCACGAGAATTACTTGGCTCATAAAAGACATTACTGCTGTGGCAGTGGAGTTAGAGGCGGAAAAGCAGATGTATCGCCGTCAGATGACGCGGAGAGAGCGGAATCGGTAGCATTGATCGACGTTTCGAACGCATCATCACAGACACACAAAACATCGAACCAATTTATTTGCTCTGCGTGCAGCATTAAATTTGTGTCGTTTGGCAATTTAAGTGCTCATCAAACTTATTATTGTCCGAAAAGGGCCAAACCAAACACATCCGAAAATGATCCTATTAAAGCATCGACCTTCGTTCAATGCGCGACGTCTCCATCGAGTGTCAGTGTAAATGATAAGCCACTAATGGCTTCCGCTTGGCGTTGTCCGTACTGTCATGTTCACCTTCCATCCATCGGTTCCGCTCAAAAACACATCGAAACACATGCCGGCATCAAAGCATTCCGATGCATGCTGTGTGGTTACCGGGGCAACACGTTGAGAGGCATGAGAACGCACATTCGCTTGCATTTCGATAAAGGCAGTGATGTTACGGAAGAGTCTTTTATCGGGTGTATGATCAACGACGAGGTCGTCGTCACACCAACAAGTATGTCGATCGAAGGTACAACCAGTGATTCCTCCGGCGAGGACAACAGCACGTCGATATCCACAAGTGGTGCACTCGACATTTCTAAGGATAAACCTCCCCTGTATTTTTGCGATTTGTGCGGTTACAGTTCTACATACAAGGGTAATGTCGTACGGCATAAACGTCTTGTGCACAAAGACAACAGCGTATCAAATAACAGTCCTCTCGAAGCCAGTGAGAACGGAGCGAGCGATGGAACCGAGTCGAGCGTTGAAAATTTGGAACTTATCGATAGAAAACGCTTCAAAACATCTCCAGTGACAAGTGCGACCACATCACCTCCGATGGACGATGCAACCGCTCGTAGTAAGGGTTGCAGGAGCCCATGTAGTGCGGTTGAGAGTGGAAACTCCAAACACTGCAAATCGTGCGACATCACCTTCACTTATTTACATACTTTTCTCGCTCATAAAAAATATTACTGCGCATCTCATGCCACCGAAATCGTCGCTTCAGAGACCACTGTGAAGTGATGCGAAGCTAAAGGGTACTGAATAATTTCAATCCCGCTATATTATCATCTTTAAAATTATCTGAAAAAGATTTACTGTGTGTGAAAGTCTTGAATATACACATATACAGTATACCATGTTATGCGCCGTCTTATCGATGTGATAATTTCATCTTTATCTGACTTATTGAACTTGCGTCAGTTTTCCTCACGATCGATACTTTTAACTTTTCATCTCTCGTTTACAGTGCAATAGATGCATTTAACATAAAAATCTAAATTAAAACAACTTTGTTTATCCAGTTTTTCCCATTTTCTTTTATTTATCCATAGTTTTCTTTGTATAATTTTTTGTGTTTATTGTTCTATCTGTAAATGCATAAAGTCGCTTCTTTTGAAATTTTTTGCTTATTATAAATTCAATGTTATTTATTTTGCTAGGCTTTACTATTTTCGGAAGTTCGTTTTGAATTTATTTCATAATTAATATTACTCTGTTGTATTAAAAGCTAAGTTACATATTTGATTAATTCAAACCTGAATATCAAACATCATAAACTTGCTTAGGAGGGTTTTATGTAAAATAGATTTCGAAATAATAAGAAAATATAAGAAGTTTTATTAAAATTGACAGTCGATATCATACCGTACTTAGGAAGATAATTTCATTTGAAAGAAACATAATATCATTAGGATCGACTGCACTAAAACCTTTTTTTCTTAAAACAAAAAGAGAAAATTTATAAATTTTTAATAATTTTTTCCTCAAAAGAAATTAATTATTTTAGATAAAAGAAATATTATAATTAATATTATTACTAATTAATTATTATATAATTACTTTCTCACATAGCTTGATATTTAATCTAAAATTACTTTTGCATGCAATCTCGAGTCTTTTATTTGTGCATTTTGCCGAAAGCAAACACATTTCAAACTTCACTAAAGTACTAAAATTGATGAAATGCAAAGAATACAAATATATTCATGTAAAATGAATATGAAAGTGAATGAAAGTTTTGTATTGTCAGTTTTGTTTATTTGTAGGGGTTTTGTCGCGATAGACCCAAGGCTAGTATAAATTCGTCAGCATTCAAAATGTAAACAAAATTTTAAAATTGATTCTAAATGACGTCATGATGGGATTGTCAGAAAATGAAATCTGGGAATTGGTTTCGAAATTCTATCAGCCCTTGCGTCATCCATCATTCTTTATTTAATGGGTATGGTTTTACAGCAGGTCTGCAATAAAGGAACCAGACTTTTCCCTCAATTTACGAGATGTTTAATTTACTCAGAAAAGTTGAATAAAACCTTCTGGGTTTATATTTATACAATCAATTAAATGTAAGATAATGAATTGGTCACCAATGACTATAAATTACGGTATACCAAAATTACTTTGTGCAAAACTCTTGAATTTACATCACTTTCCCGATATTAATTTGAAGTAGGATATAAAGAAATACCAAGAGATTGAAATTGTTATTTATTGCTCGTCAGTTTTAAAATTGAGCCTGTCAAGAACACTGTA
This sequence comes from Geophilus flavus, assembly GCA_034695885.1. Classification (NCBI taxonomy): domain Eukaryota; kingdom Metazoa; phylum Arthropoda; class Chilopoda; order Geophilomorpha; family Geophilidae; genus Geophilus; species Geophilus flavus. Next base: position 11,770 of record JAQFZO010002307.1, read on the forward strand.
ACTGGGGTATACTGATATATTTCCGTAAAGATTTAATTTTTTTTCTGCAAAATGTGATTCGTTATTAATAATTTAAAAAGAAATGGTCTATTTCAACTCAATTTATAATAACGTCACGGCCAGCTGCTTAAAGACATGACTTGATTTTGTTGAGTGAAGCTTTAAAAGGTAAGTAAAGAATGTCTCTGACAACTATTGTATAAATTTTTCAAAATAAATGGATTGATTCAGTAATTTTTAAATTTATTAAAATCTGATCGAGTTCTAAATGAAGGTGTGCTATATTGTTGATGATCGAGTTCTTGTTAAATTAACATTGACCTTAACCTTCGAACGGCTGATGTGCAAAGTTAGCCATGCTGGGCCAACAAGAATGACCCGGAGCTGCGCATTGTTAGAATTACATGGCTTTTTACGAAACAGCACCAGCCAAACCGGGTCAATTTTGACCCAAATTTTTTTTTTTAAATTTCATATTCGAATTATATGAAGAGTTTAAAGAATATACAAAAATTAGGCTCATTTTCTGATAGTTTTACTATTTTTAAATAATTTTTTTCCTAGAGCTGGGTCAAAAAAAGACCCAGCTTGGTCGTAGGAAGGTTAATATTATTATACTTGTAATACCTTCTTGGTATTATGGTAATCATCTTATCTTAAGCTTATATCATCAAAAAGAAAATATTGTTTGCAAAATGAAATTCAAGTAAATATAGCTTTAAAACAGCAACAACAAACTTCCCTATTTCGTACTTTGTGCAACCGATTACTAAATTTA
>JAQFZO010002308.1:0-12534 GCA_034695885.1 Geophilus flavus
TTTTACTTTTTGTAGCACTATTAGAAAGATTGTTTTTTTGAAATTTTTTTTAATTTTTTATTTTTGGCTTTTTTGTACAATACGGTTTTGTATTATTTGTAGGGCTGGTAATATAAATGAATAGATATGTGAATAATGGAATACGGTAAGTGGAAAATGACTAATTAAATTTTTATTAAAGTAAGGAAATAAAAATATACTAGATGTTTAATCCGGCTTCGCGGTAATTTTTTTAAAAAAGTATAGAATTTTTTTCAATTATTTGCATTCAAATTTTGAACTATTTTATGCAAATATTGCTGGGTGTCAAAAAGTACTGAAATGTCTGCAATGATTATAGAATTTAAGAATTAATTTGTTTTGGCATAACAATAATAGTCTCTTATGGTCTACTTTTGTGGAAATATGATTCAATGAAACTATTTTTGGGTTAGATGTATTTGCTGAATTTAGACTATACTGGCTTACTTTTTCATTGCTGGCGTGGATGTCAAGATGTACTGAAGTGCCAGTAAAATATATTTAAAATTTTAACACATAGACAGTTTGCGAAACCCAGATTTTGCTACGCAACGCAATTTTGGAACGCAAAATTCAAAAAAATGATTTTGTTTCGTGGTCCGCAACACGCAAAAAATTGCGTTTTGCGGCAGCTACTCAACGCAATACGAAATTTGTGAGCATGTGCGCTTCATACAACCACAATGGAGGCCCGTTTGATCCGATCTAACGTAAGTGTTCCGCGATCGAATCGAAGCTCATAAAGCTCTGTAAAAGTCGATCGAAGACTCGAAAATGATAAACTAGGTGCTAACACTAGATCTACGTACTTTATAGGCCTAAATTAAGGTAGGTTTTGTAAAAATTCGAATAAGTCAGTGTGATCGCCCACATCCACATGCAAACAGCATTATACCATTAGCCGTATCTAGTTTTTGTGCTACCTGAGTGTTTACTCGGTCTGGTTAGAATTTAGATTTACGTTTTTCGTTTTGGCGCAATCTATCAGCACGCAAACGAAAAAATTTCTGAAAATTTTTAACAATTGCGTTGCGTATTTGCGTTTCGTTACGAAATGCGCAAACTGTCTATTTTCATCTGCAAATCAGCAATGCGTACCTGGTGTACAGTATTTCTTTGGGAATCTGCAACGTTCAAATTTTGATTGTGGCTCAGTGGTGCCGAATCGTTTGCTGGATACCAGAAAAGCTGCCGGATCAGCTTTTCGTTGTGGTGGTTTTCTGTGACTTGTCTTTTGTCTCAGGTAAAGCATAACTTTAGAAACTTCGTGATCTCCAGGAGCAGGATGAACAACCTACATAATTATTTCACGTTTAGAACACCGTACGTAATTAAAAATCGATGCAATCTTACTTTGGTAGGAATTAACCTTCTGGTTGGTTCTATAACTTTTGGCTTTGACAAAGATTTTGTTGATAAATCCAATACCTATCAAAAGGCTTATTCTGTTTAAACATTATTAAAAAAATTGGATTTGGTCAACTTTTACCAATTTTTTAGCTTCTGGATGTGGAGTTATTGCTCTTAGACTCGTCTCCCGCTTCATGCGGGCGGTAGTTGTCCCGAATGGTGGGGGTTGCCTTCCAGCCAAGATTTTTGAGCGCGCGATGTTACATCGCGCCTCGTCGGCAAAACCTCTTATGTAATACCGATTAGGCTCAGGAGAGCTATCGACATACGACTGTCGAAAGCGTTTTGCAGAACTTCCAAACGGAGCTTGTGAAGATTTATTATATTTGTCAAACGAAAGAGATGTTGTCGATCCCATATATGGACCGCCTTTCGTGTCGTCTTGGAAACGCTGGAAGGATATTTTGCTAATCATGCTATTATAACAACCATCCAAGTAAATTCACCTCCGCTGACGTTGCAAAAGGTGCTTTGTTGCAACACAAATCCATTAAGTTCATGCGAAATGGATCTGGAATCCAATAACCAGCTGGACCTGGGGTATTCTTTCATTCATAAAATAAAAAAATACAAAATTAATTCCAACAGTTTTTTTTTTTTTACTAATTAAAATTGTTCAATACTTGTTTCATTTCATTGTAAACAACTTCATCTAAATATCTCGGGATATTCAATGGTTTATTTGGAAAATGTAACAAATCTTTAGTTGGCAGACGAGTTTCGATGTTGTAATCACCAGGTCCAGGACTGGGCTCAGGAAATATACCTCTTTGAGTACCACTGTGACTCCAGAAGTTTCCTTTATAGAGAAGTGTCGTCATACAGGTCTATATCACGGAAACAGCAATCTTTGATGAGTATTATAAGAAAAAGAATAGCGAGTTCCTAAGACCTTACATCACTAGTTGGCACGTTGTAGAATGCAGGGCCAATTGTGGTATCGTTATCTTTAGGATCCACCCTATAAATTGTACCATCTGGGTTAAATTCGTAACCGTTTGCCGATCGCCGGTCGGGTATACTCGGTGTACTTAATCTTTTATTATAGTTTGGAATCTAAAACGAGTAGTCGAGGTCTAAAATAAAATCAAAAAAATATTTTATGCCACACCTTTAATGTTCTTCTGACAGAACACAAAGTCGGAGAGGGAATTTTACACGTTCCATTGCCTAGTCTGAAATTATGCTCTAATCTTTCTCTAGGTCTAAGTTTTGGAGGTTGGTCAAATCTTTGGGACGTTGACAACCAGAAGAATCCTCCCTAGATAATTAATAATATAATCAATTTATTATAAAGGTGTAATTGAGAGTATAGTACACATATACTTACAGGTTTATTTCCCATTTCGTTTTTAATGTGGTAGGCGTTAGGAGCAACATTGTCCACTGGAATTTTCTTTGTAAATCGTCTACTCGATGACAAAAATGGAGCTTCAAAATCTGTAAGATTTTCTATTTTAAATCTACATTCTATCAACAAAATAGTCTTAAAATAGAAACCTGAAGGTGATTCCGGAAATGATTTATGAACGTCCGTATTATAATGCCCAGGTCCTGGAGGTGACCATCTGGGAGTTTTAAACCTCGGTTCATTGTCATACATAGTTATTTATTTACCCAAATAGAATTTTAGTACTAAAATATCAAAATTTACTATTCATTATTACTACTTTAAAATATAAATCAATAATATCTTTTCTGATGGCTGTCGATTTTGTATCAACAATTCACTCCCTCGCCTCATCGTCATCACTACGTCAAGAATTCTCGAGGAAAACCGTGCTCATCGTTGAAACCAGCAAGTGAATAAAGAAATAAATGTTTTATAATAAATTTAAAATTTATTTCAAAACATAAAAATATTAAATATTAAATATTAAAAATTAAATTTTATTATAATTATTAATATCGAAAAAACAGCGGTTGACGAGAGCCACATTCGCAATTACAAACTCCTCTAGTTACATCGTAAGTCGATTCGAATAAAGTGAAACATTCGTCTAGCCTCTCCACAAAACGACGGCAAACACGCAAACAGTAGCCAACTCTTCCAGATGGTTTCATTTCGTGCCATTTCATGGTTTCTTTAGTAACCAAATTCCAATAGTAAATTTTTAAAAAAAAATATACCATATGCATGATTTACAATACCTTGTGACAGTGGTACATCAAATTTGTAATGTTCAGCTCGTTGTCGTTGTTGTTGTTGTGGTAGTAGATGAATGGCAGACATTTTGTCAATACAAATAACACAAACTATAAGAAATATTATCAATTTCATATTTTTTTGCTTTAGTAATGTTGCTTAACTTTCCTGCAAGCTACGTGCATAAAGTGAGTCGAGTTACGTACTAAATGATGCTGTTATTTGAGTCAAATATTTGTTTGGATAAAGATAAACCAATCGTATACAAGTAAATACAGGTAAATATTCACATAAAAATTACCATTTGTTTTTTTTAACCAGTATCAAATACTTTAATTAATAAACAACCAATTTTCCCTTTTAATTTACATTTTTGTAAATTCGAGCTCGACAATTCATCGTAGCGTGCTCGTCACATTCATTGTTTTTAATTCTTTTGGGGTCACTAAGTTACAAATCTCAAGTAGTAAAAAAAACAACAGCAAAAGATCAAAATGACTTTTGTAAACATTCACACGTTATTATAACTGATGTTACTATGGACTTGAATATTGCATTGCATCATGATAAAACTGAAGAGTAAGCCGCCGAAATACCTAGGCCTACCTCATAAACACATCCGCAAAATATAATATTCACCATATGTTCTCTATATCAGTTAGTTGTCACCCAGTCAAACTCCCTCCTTTTATTGAAGTGGACTTACCTCTAAAAGCGGTGCGCACTTCAAGAAAAACCATGGCACCTTGGGTATTAGGAGTTGGACTTGCTGCTCTGTTTGGCTGGATGGTGTATAAATTATGGTCAATCGATGAAATGGACGAGTTACAAAGTATGGCACAAGCTGTAGAACCACCGCTCAGCGAAATTACGAGAGGAAAGACGGAACATTTAGGTGACAGACTTGCAGAAGAATGGCAACGAGCAAAAACAACATCAGAAGAATATCCTCCATATGCGTGACCTCCTGAAACAAAAACAAAAATTTTAAAAGCAAAATGTATTGATTATATAGTGACTTCACCGTGAAACATGTTTCGAGTGAAAACTGCTCAGTTTTAGTTATATAATCAACTTATTACTTCAATTAATAGATATTCTCAGCATCTGAAAATACATAAACAGCGTATAAATTTGTATAGGGATAAACAAGATTTATATATCTATTCTAAGAAGTTTAGATGACAAAATTTGTAATGGTGGTAATAAAAATTTGTGAAGTGATAAATGAAGAATTAAATCGCAATCTTTGACCCAAAAACACAATCAGTAAACAGCTATGTTCTGCACTCTGCAGCTACAGGTTTTCAGCAGTCTATGCTTTTAGAATATATTCGAGACACGTAATTTCATAACGAGAAACAAATTAAATTTTTATTGGAGAATAATTACATTTGAATTATTATTTACACTACATAACAAGAGAAAGTTCCAGAAGAAATTACACTACAGGTGCAATACGTTTTCGATATCTCGGTCCTGAAAAATAGTAAATTTCTATCTCATTACTCTTTTAATATGTCTTTAAACTTGCCTAAAGATTTTCCAGTAATTAGAAGAGTGTTATAAGTGTCGATTTCACCGCTCCCAGCTATGGCCATATACAGGACGTCTTCGTTGTGATACCAGGTTATGAACTGAGGGTTTTTAATTGTAATTTTACTCCAAAACTGAAATCCGAACAATCCTTGCCATCGATAAATTGAAACATCAGCTTCCTGATTTGCAACAACTAAGTAAGTTTCATCTAAAAATGTATAAGTAACAGTCAGACGTCGACTTACATCAACAACTGAAGTAAATGTTTTGTAACTTACTGAGGTATTGCATAATACTTAAAGCTTTGGTACTTATTGGAATTTCTTGAATGATTTTAACTTCGTGCGGAAAAAGTTGATGAATTCGAAGTCTGTCAGAATCTATCCTATTGGTGCAATCATACGAGCCAACTGCCACGTAAGAATTGTTGCCAATTATATACGGAACTGCATCTGCTGCAGCTATTGTAAAGAATGCGTGTTTTCTAACCAACATCTGAAAGTTAAAACATCTGAAATTAATTTGATATTCAACAGGAGGAAATAATAAAATTTTGCCTCTTCATTCCACTCGTAGACGAAACTCGGAACACGATCTTCTAAACTTGGCGTAATATGTGCAGTAACTACCAAAAGCAGCGGATTGTGGAAATAAAACCATTGTAATTTCAACGGCCTGCCTTCGAATAATGGTACTTGCGTCAGTATCTAAAAAAAATCGACTTAATTATGAGGACTCTCAATCGCAAACCAAAATAATACATACCGGTTGCAAAATGCATTTACCACTGATGTGACTACAGTCTATGTATCTGACATCAATAAAACCAGCCGAATGGGATGCTACAGCCATAAGGGATTTGGGATATCCTGGTTGAATCGACATGACTACGCCCTAGAAATAATTTTAAATAATTAACCCAAAATCACAACTTTTGTTTTTCAAGCTGCATTCACCGTTTTAAATGAAGCTATAGGAAGTAAACCATCATTTCCCATTAAACTATACAAATGTAGTCCTTCACTTCTGGGTATGCAGCGACTTTTATTATTCGAAATGATCAAAAATGAAACAGCTTTTCCGTAAATAACTTCTATTTTCTGTGTCATATGAAACGGAAGATTATCTAATGCCGTCCTCTTAGAAGTTCTAATACGGCAGCTTTTAGGATTCGTTGGATCCGGACAAGTAAATATTTTCACGTTCGAGCATTTCTTGCGAGGAGGCAGCCCCCAGGTATCCAGGACGAGCAATACATGCCATTCTCCACCAAATGGAACGACGGCAACATTCAAAGCCGAATCAAAATACCTTACTGGATTTAAGTAGTCTAAAGAGTTGGCTAAATCTGAAATTAAACAGTCACATGAAATGAACTGCAGCTCTCGACTGACTGAAATTTATTACGTACGTACTCTGAATTTCTGGAATCACTTTAGATACTTCAGATATACACTGGGAGGACGACCATAACCAGTGACGAAAACCCTCGTTTTTTGAAATGCTAACCTCTGTGAGGCTATTAGCCTCGATAAGCACTTTATGGGCATCTCTCTGTGCTTGCAAGTCCGTTTCCCATGGGCCCTTCAGAATGACGAGTTCAATGAAAACAATTTCTTCACGATGAATCTAAGAAAAAAAATGTTATTAACTTCGCTGCTGTACTAAGAACCGCGATATTGCCACTTCATAAACTTACCCATTCTTTTCTTATGGTTTGGTCAAGTCGATTGTACAGTACGGACCAATGGATATTATTTAGAAAATTAGTTTGGATATTTTCCGCCGTAACTTCCACAAAGGTTATTGAACCAGTAATATTCTGCTCGCCGTCAAGGGTCACTATGTCGTTGCAGGCTAAATCGTTTAGCCTTCCATTGATTATTAAATCTCCTCTAACTGTTATCGACTCTTCAAAAACCATTGGTCTTCGAATAGACTGCACCGTACTGAACGTTAGACGATTATTAATTAAATGTGTCAGATTGATGTTGTTTACAAGTCCAATGACTCGAATATCTTGAACTTCCGTCGTATAAAACATAACAGTTCCACGAATCTCTTGAGTGCCATTGATTGTCATAATATCTTGAGGGAACCTGAAGTTATTTGTAGTGCCAAACACGATAACGTTTTCGTTAAAGGTGACATCGTTTCGAAATATTATCGGCTGAGTGATGATTTGTCTTTTGCCATCGAGTAATGCCTCACGTTCCAAGGCAGACAAGTCGATTTTATGAATCAATTTGACGTGCGTGATGGACCCCGTGACTTCAACGTTGTTATAAATACGAATGTTGTGTTGGAACGGGTGTACGAATTTCTTTCTTCCATGAATGATTTGGTCGGTAGTTTTCAACACTGCAATGCGCCTCATTTCCAATAAATCTACTCCATTAATTGGCATTCTGCTATCAAGTTTATTAACGGTAAAGCCTTTTTGGAATGTCACAGTGGCAGTGATGTTCTAGAAATAAATAACTTAGTAAATTTTTAAATAAGACAATAAACAGTACCGTACTAAACTTACTTGTCTTATATGCTTTTGGACCAATCTTTCAGGTAACTCACTGATATTAACATTATTGATGAACTTGTCTACTTTTACTTCTCTTGCTTCTATTTGTTTGAAGGTTTTTCGGCCACGTATTACAATAATTTCGGATTTCATAATCGATTGTTTTGTTAACTAGAAGAAAGTAAATTAGAAAATTCTGGTCTAGGCCAAACATTCTCATATGATTACCTCTTCTAGTTTGAATCCATTCACAGTTCCAGCAACATCAACATCAGACATTATACTCAGCTTTTGATGGAAGACGACTGGAGTTCGAATGGTGTTGTTCTCTCTAATTTTAATTATGTCTGTTATAAGAACTCCGTCCAATTCCATAACAGCGAGATTATCTAAAAAAAATTAAAGCATTAACTAGTGTTTAAACGCTTTAAAAAATTCATTCGTACCAATTTTAACCGTATCGATAACGGTTCGGGTATAAGACAAATTTTGAGGTTGGCTTCTGCTTAGCATATTGCTGAAAAACTTTTCTACGTTTATCTTATTCAGAGTTTCAACGACAATATTTTTTTTGAACTTTACAGAACCGTGGAATCTGACAGCGGTGTGTACACTGTTGTTTCTTGTGCTGGCCAAATGGTCTGCTTCCAATTTCAGAACTTTGTGATTAACATTTCTCACATACGACTCAGAGTTCAAATGTAGTGTATGCTTAAAAATCAAATGTCCAGTGATGTTTTGCTCTGTGGAAAGACGGACGACCCTCTTTTGGAATTCATTTATGTTAAAATTATTGATTAAATGCACATTGAGTTGGTGGCGAACTGCAAAAAATTAAAATTTTAGACCGATCCGTCACTGAATTTGAAAAGTAATGAACATTACCAACAACGTCCGTGTGAAACTCTTTGGTACCACGAATAAGATAATCTCCATGAACATAAACAACGGTTTCAAAAAATTTATCCAAGTTGATTTTGTTAAAACGATTAGTTTTCATGTAATCACGTATGATGAGATTGTTCGTGGTTTCCACTTCTTTCATCTCGAAACGACCTAAAAGAATAGGTAAAATAAAAATTCGATCTTACTTTAATACTAAACGTTGCTTACCAAAAACCAATTGTTCTTTGTGTGTAAGAAACAGCTGCTCGGAAATGTCCAGACCATTTACTCTAACACCTGGACTCAAAACTACATCTTTAACATGCACGTCAACTCGAAAGGTTTTATGGCCCCAAACTACATGATTTCCATGTTTGTGAACGGCTCTTGCGTGGATTTCTGCCAAATCTCTACCATTTATCTTTAAAAAAATAAATTATTAGTACTTTGAATTGAATCTGAAAATCCGTCGCGATTATCTCACATGTCTTCCATCCTTTATATCCAAAGAGATGATGTTAACTCTGTGATCAAATACCACCTCTTCGTCAATGACTTGAGTAGTATTCAACGTGATAAAATCACGTTCCAACAAATGGTTTGCAATTAAGCCCCGCACGTAAATGTTATTCAACTCAACGTCAATAAAAGTAAATTTGGCAGTAATTTCCTGACGACCCGATGTCTTTAAAACCGACAGCAAATACGAGACGGATTGCCCGTTAATGGTATCGACGGTAAGCTCACGAACGTGTAAGTTTCTTCGTAAAATTCCAATGGGATAACCCAATTCAGACAAATCCACAGCATTGACGAGACTTCCAGGAGACATTGCGATGCTACCATTTACGCGCAATGTCCTTTGGCGAAAAACTTTGTGGCCTATAGATAGAATACGGTAACAAATTTAACTTTGTGAATTTATGACAACTTTTTTCTAAATAGTACCTGTTATAATTTGTTTTCCATGACGTGTCACAATATCATACGGCCAATCGAGGCCATTGACGGAAGTATCCACGGTGATAGGACCATGAACTCTCACCGTGCCAATTATTTCGATGGGAGTTTTGATGTGTTGAAATGTGTTAATGGTTAAAAATTGCGATGGGAAATGAATAAAGTTAATAGTTTTCACGTTCATAGAATGTAACACATAAACGTTAGACTTAAATGTGGTCAAAGCATTGATAATCTGTGTTTCGACGGTATTAAGTACTCCATGATAAAATTTATCAAGGAAATGTCTTCGAACAGTTCCAGTTTGAATTCGTTCGACACTCAGTTCGTCGAAAATCACTCTTTCCGTGATAATTTGTCGGGTATCTGTTGTCATTATTCTTCTGACTAATTTATGGAATTCAAGCTGTAAAAGTACTTAAATATAACAAAAGTAAAAGCACAACAAAAATGTCGATTTTTACCTTATTAAAATAATTTTTGATATTGATGTCGCCTTTTATTACCAGATTGCCGTATATTGTCTTCTGGCCATGGATTTCTTGCTGCAAGTCTACAACCACGATATCTCTTGGATTGACATCGTTTATTGTACCAGTTAGTTCAACGCTGGCAACGTTGACACGAGAAAACGTCTGTGGTGCGGTAAAACGTCTGTTGCCATGCAGGATAGCCACATCTGAGATGGATCAGTAAATCAATTACTTTTACTTGAAAAATCACAACTGTCAGTCTTTCACTTACTGTGCAAATTAGCTCCATTTACTAAGCCAACGATGTCGATATTAGTGGTTGTGACGTGAGCGTGCACCGTTGTTACATTAATTGGCTGGTCAGCGTATTTGTGTAGACTAGAATCAGCCAATTCTTTTATATTCAGGTTGCAAACCAGGCCTGTGAGTACGTCAGTAGTATGCAACACGTGGTTTACCACTACATTCTTCAAAGTCTTTTTCCCTGAAAGAAAAGAAATAAATTACAATATCTAAACTTAAGTGTGGTGTGTAAATAATTTACCTGTAATAACTTTCGTTCCTCTTTTCAACACCAAATCCTCAGCTTCTTTGAGAAGACGGGACAATTTCTCATCGATTTTATTTTTTCTTGCTTCACATTCGACGCATACATATTCATTCCCAGGAAGGATGGTAACAGACGGATGAAAGATCAATTTATGGACATGGACTTCCTATAAATATATAATCTTTTGTATCAATCTTTAGTAATAAAATAAGAACTTATTTTTACGTTTGCGTGCAATCCATCGACTAGTGTTTTTTTTCCCCGAACTGTTTGCTGACTGATAATCTGATGCTTGTCGACGGCCACCATTCTATCCCACGTTGGAACATCCAGGTTGACATTTTGTTCGTCAGTTATACGTTTGTCCAATTGACTTACGCACAGAACCAGTTCTTGTTCAGCATCTGAAATGCTTGATGCTCGTGGGATCGAATGAAGTTTGAAAACCGTTAACGTAGCTAGAGAATCATCAAGGGGATATTGTGGTAATAGATGAGGAAAATTATCACTTCCAAATTCCGGTGAAAATGGATAATTTGCAACATGTGCTGATGGTGGTACGGCATGGGTTTCAGGAATCGTAAAATCTTCATCTGCTTGTCGTCCGTTAATTACGAGCAACGTCTCACCTTGGTAATGAAACCATACTATTTTGATGCGACGGGTAGGAGCATGTGGCATTAAAACTATTTCCTTATCAATAGGCCGGAAATAATCATCTTCGAATTGGAAAAATGGATTATGGGTCTATTATTCTAAAAATAAAATTATAATTGATTAATATTGAGTTTTTTAAAAAATAAATAAAGTTTGCATTGGTTACCCGATATTCAGTTAAAACTAAGACAACTTCCATGTTGATCAATTTCACTGCTGTCAAAGACGCTGCATTAATGGTGGGAATTGCTTGCCACAATAAAAATTGATTCTCAGTCCACCAATAAATGAATGCTCCTGTGGGAAAAAATTAATAAATTAAAAAAAAAAATTTATTATACATTTGCAACATCAAACTTACGATTCTCGTCAATGCAAGTTACTGCCACAAAATGCAAATTCCCTATTTCAAAATATTCAGAACTCGAAGCACTGCAACTACCGAGTCTCTGGTAAAGTTTAAACCTGTCTGGATTTTTACTGAGGAAAAATGATTCGGATTAGAATAGCACAAACATTAAATATGATACGAATGCTACCTTTGACTCTGATAAACATGAGCGCCTTTCGGCTGAAAACCTGATAGTGGGAAAAAGTTTGAAAGAACCAAGTAGGTTTCACGTTCAATTTTAAAGGAAATGGTGTGAGCTGCTGGAAGGAACGAAGTTGTCGGGTATGAGTTTTTAGGCAAAAAATCAAACTCGTAATCATCCCAAATGTACTGATGTCTGATTAGAGCAATTATTATCAAATTAAATATATTATTTTTTTTGTTTCGTTTAGTTTTTCTTACCCTATTCCCTCTCGCGTTAGTGCAAGTATCGACGGTATGCCTTTATTGAAATAAACTTGGATGGCAGTCAATGGTGGATTCTCCACTTCTATTGCTTTGCTTGCGTCAGCTCCATTCCGTCTCTCACTGCAGTGAAAACGTACATTGGGGTTTTTGATTTCAATTCGGCATCATATAGTGATTCCACATGTTTACAAGAGGTAAGCATCACTATTGGTGGGGTCCAAAAAGATGAAGTTGACGTTAAGCAATTGCTTGGATATCACTCGAAATCGTTAACGAGTTGCAAATGCGCCATGGCTAAAATAAACAGCGGTTATGTTTTATATTAAAATTTTATGGAATTACTCGTCGACTTAATTTGGTTAAAGCGAAGAAGCGTCAAGGAAGATTTATTATGATATTCGACTATTAAATACATTCATCGGGAGTTGGCACAATGGCGAAATCATTAATTTCATTTCAACGCATGGAATACGTAATCTATTATCGACCAACGGCATTGATGTGAAACATCTTTAGCCGCGGTATGAGGAAAATCTCAATGGGTAAAAAACATGAAAAAAATAGTGTATTGTTACC
>JAQFZO010002309.1:0-12531 GCA_034695885.1 Geophilus flavus
TTTAATTTTTTTTTTTTTTTTTTTTTTTTTTTACTGGTGGGGTTAATTACGGAATTGTAAACCCGGGGTGATGGCGACGACGTGTAATTATTGTTTTTTTTATTAGTATTATTAAGGAGGAAAAAAATCATGTTTTTTTATTTTTTTGTTGGTGAGTTAGAAAAATTGATGATTCTTGTTTACGAGTGCAACCAACACGAAAATTACAGTTGGGTGTTGAAGTGGCCTCGTGTAACGCGCTGCCATGGGAACGCGGCTAGATGGCTGTTGGTAACAAAAGTGAGGGAGTAATTGTTCTTCCATGAAGTTTTTATTGAAGTTGAAACAGGCTAACACATTTACAGAGATGGCAGCATTTTTTTAAAGAGTGGGGGAATAGTTTTTGAGGGGAGGGGGGTTGGGGGAATGTGTCGTCCTTAATTTTCGAGTTTATCGTTATAGTTGTAGTTTTTAATATCGCGATTGCACGGGGATGGGATGGGTTGGATGTGTGAGGTGATGTTAGTCGTGTCGAGATGAAAATTTGCCAAGTGATGAGGGAAAAGAAGAGATTTGTCAGTGATAAATTGAGGTTAATTTCTCAGGTTATTAGTAGTTCAATCTGGGAAGGAGGAGTGATCGATCAAATGAGGAAAAAGAAGGGAAAGGAAAAGAAAGAAGGTAAAAATTGTTTTCATTTCATTTCCCCACTTCCAATCCTTCTCATCACGTTTTTTTTAATTAGTTGTTTTTTTTTTAATTTTTTATTTATCACGGACTGTGTTTGTTTGAATTTGCCAGACTGCAGATTCTCCCCTTAAGTTTTTTTTTTAAAAATCCATAGCAATTCAGAAAGGAAATTACTGGCTTGATGTTAATTACCGAGCAAGATTAATTATGAGTTGTGTGGAGAATTCTTCTTCGTCTAGAGAAATAAGTGATGGATTGATAAAAATTTGATTTGTAGAGATTTGGATTGGGTTGTGCGCGGATTACTGGAACTAGAGCGACACCGATCCATTAATTCAGAGTAAAGGAAAAAAAGGAACAAACCGAAATTGTATTAATACACATTCAGCCAATCGGTTGAACAACCTTAGAGATAAAAATAAAATAAAGTTTAAAGGACTGACTGTTCCTTGGGCTAAATTGGAGTTGGAGCGTCTTTACGAAGGAAGTGGAAATAAAATTTGTAGATAATTTTTATCTTTTTGGTTTTGTTACGTTTATTGGTTGTTTCGGTGATATTTAGTAGGTGCGTTCGATCTAGACAAGTAAATTTGACTTTTATCGCTTCTTTCACTTCTCAAAACCGGATGTGACGATTTTTGCCTCATAACTCTGAGAAGTGATTTTGCGAGAAATAAATAAAAGTGAAAGATGTACGACTCGTTTACAGGTCATTTCTCTGACCCGTAGAAGTGACTTGGGACTGGAGTGGTGCGCATGCGTATTGTGCATGTTGTGTCGTTTCCAAGCAGCCATGAATTGCCATTTTTGACCGGAACTCGGTGGTGGAGTTTGTTTTGTGCACGTGCAACACTCGTAATGATAATGGCGTTCGATCAGTGGCTTCCAAAAGTCAATTTGAGAAGTCAAATTGACTTGTCAAGATTGAACGCATCTATTAATAATGTATTGTTAATTTATTTCGGATCAGCGCATGCGTGTAACCAAGGCCTCTATTCTCGATGCATCATGGGATGCTTCCACCATTTTCAATTTCAGGTGATACCTATGCTACATACAAAACAAAACAATAAAATGGCGGCAAAGTTGATGAAGCTTCCTGTCGCTGAGGACTAGATAATATACCTTGAAGTGTGACAGTGGCACGCCGCTAGGCTATGAGTGATTTCCACTCCTATTCAACTCATTGGTTAAATCAGACTGTTTGAATTTTGCTGTTGGTGATTGATACCTGTTTGTGTAATACGGCGAATTGCATTTGATTATTGTATTTATTATCCGCATCAAACGTTTGAATCTATGCCCTGCGGATATAGATACACATCCACTGTCGGTGTGAACACCAACTCTTGTTTACGGATCTAGATCAATCGCTCCCAAACCCGTCCACCGCTGGACGAGATCCAAAAGCTCAGATCCAAGACATCGGATCTAATCGAGGTCTTCGTAAACATAAATTTGTATCCGGTTATACTGTGGCTTTTCGATCTCGATCCATCAGGAGTCAGAACGTGAACGTGATTTCATCATCTGGTGAATCAGATCCAATGAATCTGATCTATCGACATGACCGAGATATATCACGCAAATCCGTATAACACTGCACAAAATCCATGGCAGCGGTTTACCGTTTAATTTAGTGACGCACGAATGGGTTTTCTGCGGATTTATTTGCGCCTTAACCAAATGCAAGTCGTTATCGAGACTAATTAAAGGGATTGATGAAGCGAAAACCCGAGTTGACCCGCAACTCCTCGACTCCCGACGTGGTGTGACTCCAATTTCCTGCAGCGCGCGATCTTATCAGCCAGAGAAATCGAATTCCAATTCAAAAGAGGGACTGGCCAATTCATTAATTGAATTGATGAGCCTTTTATGTGAACCGATCCATCCGATTAAACAGGTGATCTCTCTTCATAAATAACGCCAATTCCGATTCCCACCGATTTCCCCTCCCATACACTCCCAAAAAAGAAAAAAGAGAAAAACCTGGATGACGGATGAACCAAAAGACATCATTTTTTCCCACATTAAATCATTTGTTTTGTCTCCGGGTGCGTGGACTGGACTCGATTCGGGGACACCCCGGGATCGTAATCCCAGCGAGCGGAAAGAGCGGCAACGAGTCGTAAAGTACGTGCACACGCGAAACACTGCCGTGTTTCCATGGCGATATTGTGGCGGAAGGGTGGACCGGTGTGTTTGGCGCACTGACCTCGAGTTGTTTGCTTGTTGCACTGCTGGGTGGAAGGAAGGGAAGGGAAGGGTTGGGTTGGGTTTGAGAGAGAAGAGAGATATCGAAGGTGTGTGTGTGTGCCGTAAAAGGCCCGTTTGTGTTGTCTCATCGGTTAATGGGTGCGGCCTTATTAATCACTACGTGCGCCAACTTGGGTGTTGACGAGTCAATATTTGTTCTTCTCAAGCCTTTGCAACCCAAGACAGAGGTGTTGGCATAAAGATGGGTCAACACGGAGTCGGTAAACCAACGACCTGTGGCCACGAGGTGAATTGCACTTCGCCGTTCCTTCCTTCCTTCTTCGACCGTCGAGTCGATTGCTCTCCGAGGTTAAACTTTGCAAATGTTGTTATGTCTTGTATGCATTTTTTTTTATTACTTGCTTTAGTGGTTTTATTTTTATTTTTATTTGGAGAGGTTTTTTTTTCTTTTTTTTGGTGCTTGGATGCCGATGCCATTCGGCTTGGTTTCTTCTTCTTTGCTGTAGGGATTGCAATCGTCGATAACAACACGTAAAACGCGCGATGGGGGCTTCGGGCGTGACGTTTGATGGATGAGTGCAACTCCCACGACCTGCTTTTACATGCAGTTTTGTTGGAAAAAGGAGGGGGAAAAAAGAAAAGAGGAGAGAGGAACTCAGAAAAGTAAGAAAAATGCACAAATTGAAGTCTGGCAAGTGGCAAATTCTTGTTTACAGTTTCCATTTGTTGTGGTCAAGGCTGGGGAACGACTTTAAATGTTGTTTGATGGCCGGAAATGGGGAATGTGTCGTCGTCGACCGATCGGAACCGATCACTTGATCCCATTGATTGCAAACAGGCGCTTGCCTGCGTTTCCCTTCTCTCTCTTCTTTCTCTCACTCTCACCCAATGCCACTTTCAAACAAAACCCCCTGCCCTTTCTTTCTCTGCTCGCTCTCCCACACGTCTCCACACCCCCTTCTTCCGCCGATATCCGAGTGTGGAATTGATTCCAACGGGCGCCACGAATCACCATCCATTGTGATCCTTTTTTCCCCCTTCTTGCATTCAATTCGTGAATGGAGAAAAAGAACGAGCGTCGGATTTTAAAGGCGCGCTGTCTTTCTCTACCGATCCAATCGACCCACACACACCATTTTCAAATAAAATAATAAAAAAAAATAGAAAATCACAAAATTTCTCACCCCTAATACCGATAATCACCACTAGGGGCGCATTCGGGTAATAATTGTGATTGGACGAAAGTTTTCCATTCTTTCTTTACCTTTTTTTTATTTTTCTATTTTTTTTTCCTGTTTCGCGTGTGTGTTGAGTCTGTAGACTCTTATGTGGAAAGGAATGCGATTGTCGCGGCATCCCATCCGAGTCAGTAGTGGTCAGTAATAAGAAAAGGGGAGTTAGCAATTTGTCTTAGTCCTCGGGGAGTGGCCACATCATTTGTTTTGGGCTCGTGGGATGTTGCGACCTTCGCGAACGGAGCCCCAGTTACGCCGGAAAGGAGATTGCTTGCCTTCACGGTGTAAGGAGCAAGGAGAATAAAAGAAGGAAAGGAAAGGAAAGAAGAGGCGAAGGAAAGAGAAGGGGAGGGAGAAAAAAAAAGTGTTTAAAACCTGATAATCATGTTGGTGACAGATTTCTCTAATTAACTGGCTGAGGAGAGCAGTGGAGAGTATTGTCTCCTCTCTCTCGTGTGCTTCCTACTCGTACACGGAGCTGATAAGCTTGCTTTTAATGAAGGAGTGGCGAGTGTACGTTGCCTCACCTCAAGGGGACGCAGACTTAGAGGAGTTATTTCACGGGAATTCACTCGACTTAATGATAAGCCACTTGTTTTCGTCTTTCGTTCGTCCAGATGAATTTTATTTCGGTTTGTAGTTTTATTTTGATCGAGTTTTACAAACGTTTTTCACGATTTTTCGCTTATTATGTCGCATTGGATCAGCTTCACTGCACTGCATTGTGCACCAAATCTGAACTTTTTTACTCTTTAGACCCTATTCCGGATGTGTTTGCTTCCGGATCCGGAAATGGGACACTCACCGCCCCCTTCTCGCCTCTAGTTTTTACAAGAATGAAGAAATATGAATGAAATTTAGGAAAATTGTCAAATTTATTGAAAGTTTTTCGCTAGTTTGATGTTCTGAGTTAGGGAAAATGAGGAAAAACATGTCATTTTTGGGTGTATCGAGTCGGAGCGACTTAATCTACATGGCAGTTGAGCTTTAAAAAGGGGGAGTAAGGAAGGAATTTTTTTTTATTTTTTTATTTCGTAGTCGAACATTTTCTTGACGGCGACATTATTGCTTTTTCTATTACGAGACTTACACTCCTCGGTTACTACTGATGGGAGGAATTTTTAATTTGGCGCCACCTGTTGCCTAGAGATGGAGTCTGTGGCGCCGGACACGGCTAATCTTATTAACTGGCGCCGATGTGGAGTGGGCCTCGCGCCCGCCTGGTGCCTGCGACTGGCAGCAAATGAGCGCGTGCAGCGGTTGAAAAGGGGGGAGAGAGAGAGAGAGAAGACGAGATCAACAAGTGGAACGCGAGGCCAAAGCCCCGCCAACGCAGCCTCCAAACGGGGACTCTACTATACAAGGAATCTTTTGACAAGTTTTTCTTTTTTTTTTAAGTTTAATGAGCGAAGAAGTTGGGTGTTTATCTAAGCAGATGCTGTTTGATTTTCCAATGAATGGAAAGGGTTAAATGACAGTAATCCATCATTTTTAAAAGAATGTTTGTATATATACGATGAGGACGAGTGAAAAAGCTCCCCCAGCGTGTTTCTCTGCAACGCAGCGTGTCTCATTTGTGCAGTTTCTTTGGCGTCTCGAGTTTCTCGCTGGTGAGTAAACAGGAGCGGAGCAGGCGGGCGCCACTGATTGCAGGGCGTGCGAGGATTGGCCATCGCGACGTGGATCAAATGTCAGTCGATCGCCGACCAATATCGCTGATTGTGGTCCGGTCGAGGCTCGGGTGTCTCGTCGCTCAGGAAGATGCACTTAACCTTGATTGATGGCGCTTTTCCGTTCTCTCCGTTCTCCCCTTTTCCTCTCTTTTATAATAGCTAGTTCCCTTTTTAATAACACCCACCGACCACCATTAAGATGTCTGTGGGCTACGAAACCCCGTCATAAATAAGAACTAGCAAATTTTACTCGTATCGTATGAAGAGGAGGGGAAAATTTTTTTTATATATATATTTTTTTTTTTGTTGGTGAATTTTTATGCGATGGATGGGTGACAGATTTCTGGAGTTGTGCGTTTGCTGTCATTGATTGCCTTCGGCTCATCAATCATTGCGATGACGCACCGGAAGTGAGGGGAAATGGAGCTGATCGGAAAACGCGATTTCTAATCCTCTCCCCTTTCGCGAACCATCGATTTTGTTATCTTTCAATTTTTTTTTTTTATTTAAAAAAAATTATTTTTCTATTTTTTTATTGATGGAATTTTTGCTTAAAGCTAACGATGTTAGGATGGTTCGAATAATTGATTTTTTTTATTTTTCCACTCTTAATATAATTTTATGAGGCAAATTTTGTTGGGTTTTAATTTTAGGTGAATTTTAATGCGAACTCAAAGTCAGTATAGGAAATTAGTCAGTCAGCTTTTATGATCAACAGGCATTCGAAATTACTGCGAGATTACACGAGATTCGCAATTAACGATAATAGCGTGAAACGAACCGCATAAAGAAAAATAAACAAAAATTCTTCACGAGAAAAGGTGAAAACGACACAAATCGCGCAGAAAAGAAGAAACCAAACCATCGATTTATTTACCCAATCTATTAATTTTGCAACGTTGACATTTAAATTCCCCGAATCACTGACATTTTAACGTCGACATTATCACGGATGGTAAACCCCATTCTCTTTCTCTTTTCTTCCATTCCACATCCACGCGCCTTATAAAGTCACTCGCAGGTGGCACTGTAAGAACGAGGGTCGTAGGGGGTAGAAGGAGAGAGGAGAAGCCGTTCCCTGGGGCAAGCCATCGTCAAGGTTTTCTCGTGTACCAGTGATTTGTGGGGGCGTCGACACGCGACGCTGAATCAGGTTCCCTCGAAGCAAAGCGAGCGACGTTACTCGGTCCGACCTTTTTACAACTTTTTATTTCTTCCCAATTCTACGGATAGAGGTCGCTTTTAATGGTAAACAGCCTATTTTCAGGCATCGACGTATAATGAAAATTGTTGTTTGTATTAATTTTCTTGATGAAACCCTTTTTTTGTGTCTTGTTTACGAGTCGGATATTGAAAATGGTCTTTATTAAGAAACGTGTGTCAAATCCGAAAGTGAGACATTAAATAAAAATCGAGTGTGTTTATGCATAATCGAGATATTTTTTTAAAAAGAAGAAGAAGAAGAAATTGTCGACTGATATTAGTTGCATGGAAGATGAGGGATGCATCAAACATGTATCTCTTGCACGAGTTCTTAATTCTCCCTCGTGTTTGCAGGGGTGACGCTTTCTAATGAGTTTTCAGTCTCGGCTGGTCGCCTGCGCCAATCCTGCCAATAATTTGCGACGCACGAGTCTCCCCTCTCCACACGCCAAACCTCGCTTCTCTTTCCCTTTCCCAACCCTCTCGTCGCCACCGCCCTCGAGCGATGAATGATTTATTTGGTCGGGCCCCCTCCTCTCGCAACACGTCATTAGAATAATGGAAGACGTCGACGCCGAAGCAGCGCCACCTAACTTTGCTCGCGTATAATTCTCGGCATCTTATTTTATCATGTGGTCGGCCATCTGGCGACCAATTTGTCAACTCGTGACCTTTTAAATGCTCGCTTTAATCATATTAACTGTTTTTGAATCTCGTCGTCACACTTCATCAAGAAAAAAAAAGATGGTGGATGAACCGGGATTCGGGGGTGTGTGGGGGACGTGAGGGGGGAGTAAGTAAGTAAGTAAAAAACTAATCTTGCTTTTCTCTTTTGGTGTTCTTCTTTGTGGTAATCGATTTTGGCCAATAATTCAATCGTCCAAATCTATCACTGTCTCGGCCATTGTCAGAGATCCGAGAGACTCGTCCACTCACGCGATGACCACTACTCCCGACCCCCTCCATCCCTCCCTCCTTCCCTTTTCCTTCGCTCGTCTTGCTCTTCATCTGGTCGCAAGAAAAGTGCTGTCTCTCACTCACCCGGTAACGAGCGAGGGGTTTGTCATCGCCATCACCCATCTCTACTAGACCAATTTGATGACGTCACAAGATAAATGGCTTTGCTTGGTTAGCAATAAAGCGAAAATTTTTATTTGGAATTTTTTTTTTTTTTTTATGTGTTATATACCTAAGTCAGCGAAATTTTTGAAAGATGTTGGGTAAAAAGGAAAGTGGAGTGGCATTAACCCTTTTATCCTCGAGTGGAAAGTGTGTTTAATCCTGCTGTCGTGATAATTTCATCTCCGGCCACGCTCCGGTGAAGCTGGGAAGCCGACCTTGGATCGAGCAGTGGTTGCTTTTGGTCCTCGCTTGGTGACTCTGTCCAATTAACCCCTTCGGTCCCTGCAGGCGAATCAAGCGTACCGGGAGGTTTTCAGACTTGTGAAGTGGAGCATTCGTAGGAAATCAGCGAGCTGGAAATTTTAAGACTTTAATCTGTTCCTACATTTATTTAAGGGTTAGGTCTTAAGGGTTTCGCCCCTTGCTATCATCTCCCTTGTTTGTTTCTCACAATGAGATAAAAGTTGCCAACAACTAACAAAAGACAATCTTTACAATCCATACCCGGACAGTCCGTTTTATAATTCCGTTCGATCTTATGTCCAAAACGTCCTTTCACCTAGTCTCTGGTTTTCACATTTTAGAAGGATGCAGAATAGAAAAGAATGCAGATTGTCATTTCCATGCAGTAATGTAGCCCTCTGTGTGCAACAACTGACTCTGCAACCGTGGTAACTGTTTCTAAGGTTGTGCAATGGCAACTGCAATAATGTCAGTTCAGGCAGAGACCCCTGTAGTGCAAATACACCACAATAAAGATAATATTAATGGTCAAAGTTCGATGGATAGGGATTCACAACACGTTTTGTTGTAGGAAATACCATTGTTTGTGTTGTATTCAGTACAATCTGTGAAGTTGTAAGCTATTTACAACTAGAGAATATCTTATGTTGTAATCATTATGACCTCGAGTTGTTCTGGTTACTACATGTGGTTGTAATCATAGCAATCAAAGGTTGCATTCATTATAATCTTGAGGTATTATTCATTACGATATGAGTGTCATATCCCTTACAACATGGGAGTGTAGGTGTACCAAATGTATGATTTCAAAACATACCGGTTAGTTATTGTTGTTTTCTTAAACTATGATGGAAAGGAAATCAAACACGGTCTATTTTGGTGGCAACAACTCGTGTTGTGCATTAATCTCAATTAAAAAAAAAAAACTTGGGCACACCCTAACAAATGGGTCTAATTTTGCCTGTGCTCTATGATCCCGTGTATCCCCATCATTACTTCGTGCAAAATTACACAAGTCCAATATGAAATTAATTTGCAATTTTTTTTATTGGCAATAAAATGAAAAAATATTGACCAAAAGCGCACCTTTAAGCATCGGAGGAAAATAAAATTTCGAAAAGAGATAAAAGGAAAATTGAGATTAATTTTTTATCGTCCAACGTCACGACGCTGCATTACATCCGTCTTCCCGGTACAAGACCCCGGCATCCTTTTGCATATCTGCTGGTATTTAGATGGAACGCGGTGGGCTTTTGTTTGCCAACATGAAATGGCTTTTAGAAATCCTCCTCAACCAGTTTAGGAAATCTGCTTTGGAACCAGGGCCGGTTCGATCTCTCTCTCTCTCTCTCTCTCATTCCCTCTCTCCCTCTTCCGCCCACACGGCGTTTCATTAACAGGACCGAGTGTTCGTCTATTGCTAACGACCGACATTGCCCTCGTTGCCTGGATACTTAATGAGTTCTTTGGCCATTTTACATATTGCGCTTGTTATGTATGACAAGTGTTGGTCGTCAGACTCTTGCCATCACTCGGTGGCATTGTGGGGTAAGGAAGAAAAGCGTCGTCCTTGGAAAGCGCTTTAGCTCGTCTTTTGGATGGCGGGCGAATGCAAATTTGGTCGGCGCATTTTCCTTCCATTTCGTAAGCCTAATTCTGTTAGAGGACTGAGAGGATGCATGACACTGAGCACCCATTCCGTTTGGAAATCCAATTAGGATTGAAAAAGAAAAAAGAAAGTAAAAGTAGAAAAAATAAAAAGAGAGAGAGAGAGAGAAAGAGGCAGATAGTTTGGAAGTCTCTTCACTTGTGAAATGTGCAACAAGGGTTTTGGCAAAGGAATGCCGAAGCAGCCCTCGAGGCTAGGGTGGAGTTGGGTCGAGTCGAGACGCACGCGTTGCTTCATTATCTGCCGAACAGATTGTTATCGTATGTGTCTCATAACTCAGTTGAAAAGCTGAGCGTCGACATTTTTATCTGCGAATTTGGTGTCCGCACCCACGTACATGCCCTAATCACTAATCACAAATCAATTGATAAGGAGAGGAAGATGAGATTTCGCGATACGTTCTTCTCTCTCTCTCTCTCTTTCCTTCTCTCTCCTCTCTCTCGCTCACTCTCTCGACGGTTTTTAAGTAATTTTGCTCCGAGAGGGTTAGCATGGCTCATTCCACCGATTTAACTCTGAATGAATGGCATTAAGTTGAGAGACTTTTAACTCGGAACAGCTGAGTGGGGGATTATGGGATTTTTTATTTTTTTTTAAATAAAAATAAAATATTAAATTTTATTTTCATTACAGATGCAATGTCGAATTCCGATAGAAATACACCAAACGTGAGTACTTAATTTGAATTTACCGTATTTTAATGCGCGGTATATGCAATGAGCATTGCAGGAAAGGTTCATTGTACGTAACTTCGTGTAAAATCGTGTACATGCCGTATTTTTTATTTTATCTTTTTTAATAAGGTAGCGCGTGCTTGTAGCCAATACATAACCCAAAAACTTCCACCCCTTGATTATCGGTTTAAAAATTTTAATTTATATTCCATCCATTAACGATTTCACGCACAAAGAATCGCGTTGTTAGTGAAAAGAATTTTTTTCCCCCATCCATCGTGAATGACCCGAGTTTAAAATATGTAAAGTGATTTGAAATGGACTAATAAGGTCGTAAAGTTGCTTTATTAGAGGGGTGGGAGAGATTCCTCTCGTCTTTCTCCCTCCACCCACACCCCTTGTAATTTAATTGAATAGAATTGGTTTTTTTTCTCCTCCCATCCCTTTATTCCATGGCTGCTTGTCGAAATTTGCATATCCGTTGCAAAAGACTTGCAGTACAGTACAGTATGACCAGCGAATCCCACAGGAATGGCGCGAGGAAGAAGAGGAGGGAGAGAGAGAGAGACGCTGGTGGTGTGAGTGTGGGGGTGTGTGGTGTAGGGTGTGGGTGTGTGGTGGCGTTTCGCATGTGGAATCCCTGAAAATTGTTTTTTGCTCCTCCCGTCATCAATCACGAGGGAGCAGTAGGCCAGCCTCACAATAGCTTGAAAAGAGCGCGGATTAGAGCACCGACTGACCCAGGCAGAGAAAGAGAGAGAGAGTAGAGAGAGTGTGTGTGTCACGCATGCGCCGTAGTACGTCAGCATATTTCCAGAGCTTAAGATGACAAAGCAGAGCAGAAGAGGCTTATCTCGCAAACGGCGTTGCATTCTTGATGGATCCGCAACGGTTGCGAGAAGAAGAAGAAGAAGAAGGTGGTAGTAGTGGGCGACGACTCGAAACACTGATAAAAGGTGGCGGGCGTCGAGTCGGCGTTGGGAGTTTGATAAAAATCCTCTCCCCCCTTCCACACTCCCTCCCTCCCTCTCTTCCCCTCGCTGCTCTTCTTTCACCATCCTCCATCACACGCGGGTTTTGTTTCCTACTAATGACGCGTTAAAGTGGCCTAAGTCTAAGCTTTGATGATGTGCAAGCTAAGAACCCTCTTTGCGGCGGGTATCGAAGGATTGCCGTGCCGAGTGCAGCGTTCTCTTAATGCCATCCAATCTTCTTGCAATGTGGTCACGAGACGCGCCACTCCAATCCTTTTTTTTTTCTTCCTCTCCTCCTCTCTTTTCTTTTATCTTTTTTTTTTTTCCTCTCTCTCTCTCTCTTTGTGGTGATGGAGCTTCTTTTTGCCTTTTGCCAATGGGGAACGAATGAATGGTTTCGGGTGCTGAGGGTTGGTCGTAGGAATGGGTGGTGGTTGGGGGGGGAAAGGGAGGAAAGGGGGGTCAGTAGTCCCTGGTGCATGGCAGTGATGGATTCCTCCAGGGTCGACGACTGACGGATGGGCCGATGCGAGGTTTCCCTTCTTCGGGAGATGTTCCTTAGACGTGAATGATGGCGGGACGAATCGCCAACTGCAGTTGGAATCAAAGAAGTTGCGCTCGGTACCGAAAGGTCAATGGCCTTCTTTTAGGAACGGATCGAGACAGGTTTTCCTCCAACAGATTTTTTTTTCTTGTTGGGAAGAGAAGGGGGTTTTGGAGTGAATGAAAAAAGCAATTCAGTATCCGCACATGTTGAATTGATAATGGAAACATCTTTAGTCATCCATCAAGTTTTTTTTTTTTTTTTTTTTTAAAATAAAAAAAAAAAAAAAATTTTATTTTTTTTAATTA
>JAQFZO010002310.1:0-12531 GCA_034695885.1 Geophilus flavus
TCTCTAAAACCTATTAAAATTTCCAATTCTATAAAAAACTTCTTCGCATATTTCCACAGAAAACTAAAAAAAAAAAAAATCATTCAAGAGGAAATGAAACTTCCTTCATATTATCAATTTTTCTCCCTACTTGGATTATCCCATGCCAAAATTTTAATTTCATTAGGTCAAAAACAGGAACTGCGACTAAATTAGACAATGTATTTTTAAAAATAAATAATTTAATTAAATATGATAGTGTTGAAAAATGAAGATGATGTAAAAAATATCCTAGGCTAGCAATGTTTTACCTGAATTCCATAGGCACAGTTAAGAAATTAGAAGATTTATCATCGGAGTCCCTTAACAGAAGAAATGGCATAGCAAAAAGAGACGAGAGAAATAATGAGAAACAATTATACAATTTTAATGTCAATTATTAGAATAATTCTATTAAAAAGCAAGAAATTGGAAATAAAATTAAAAAGTACAGATTTAATTATAGCTCAGCTCACACACAAAAACACACACACACAAAGCACACAACCTATTTTTTAAGCATTTATTTTGTAAGCAACATGCAAGGCCACCTATTGTTAAAAACAGCAACTAAAAAGGACTCGTTTGTATTCATCACATAAATAAAATAATAAATCAACTAATAAAATCTCACTGAATATTCCTACACCCAAATAATTTAGTCTTCAATACTTTTTTTTACGAGCTAAGAAGCGATTCATCCCGATTTGCAACAGGATGTAATTTCGAGAGGAATTTCAATCTGATTTAAGTAGTCTCTTTCGTGTTCGACTGGATGATTAAGTTTCTATTTTTATTTTATTTTATTTGAAAAAGATCCTAATCTTACCTTTGACTTTGATAGAGATTGGTCTGTGTGTAGTTCCGGAATAAATTGGAAAATGAGAATTCGGCGGTCCCGACGCCAGGCAAAGCATTATTACTGGAGTGAACCATGTTCATGGCATCTTTTATATTCAACTTGGAAAAGGTTTCCAATATCTTTGGATCGTTTGTTTTGTGATCCCGAACGAACCAGCGCCGGATGAAATTGTTATCGTAATATTTAAATCTAAAAATATAAAAATTAATAAAAATGATTAGACCTAAAAATAATTTTTCTACATCAAAAATTCATTTGCAAAATGGTGTTGGAGATCATCTTTATTCCAATGCAAGTGGATTCTTATTTCGACATAAAGCCACTTACTTATCTCGCAGATGATGGTTCCCATGGTGACCAACAATATCTTCAATCCCAGCCATCAAGTGATCCATAAACTGAAACATATAACGTCAACAAGATTAAAATGATGGCACCGGAAGCACTAGGTGATGGATACTCCAAAGCACTCAGATAAAATGATGGGGTGTAATAAAAAAAAAAAGAATTAATTGTGTCGGTTAATTTATACTGTAATTCATTAGGTCTCGTAAAGTTTACGTGAACCCGAATAGAAAAATACGCTCATTAAGGATTCGTAAACACGAGCTCGACTTTGCAATTCAATTGAAATTGATAAACACATTAGCTGGGGACTTAAGAGTGAATTTTTAAGTTTGTGTTGACATCCAGGAAACATTACAGAAAGACGTGCTTGCATGCAGTATTTATACAAGTGGGTAAATGGGTAAATAGTCGTGTTAATGTTCGGTCATCACGTGGAACTTGTAAATAATGTCATGCGGCGCTAAACCCCGATTCCGCAAGAACTCATTAATATGGTAAATTAAAGTAATTGACGTCCTACCCGCTCGTGGATACGTTCATTCATCGTAACTTTACGTTTCTGACTCTTCGTCACTCCCAAAATATCGACCAATGGTTTTATAGTGATTCCCTAAAATGAAACAGGAACAGAAAAAAAATCAATTGCAAATCGATTGTCCTGAATTTTATCTTCATAACATATTATTATAAAAATGTTCCAGTTTAACAAATTGAATATTTTTTCTTTTGGAAAGTAAATGCTAGCCTTTTTATAACCTTCATTATTCACTTAAAAGTTTTTAATACTATAATTAATTTTAATAACTTAAATAGGTCATAAAATTGCGGCTTAACAAATTTAAATGCAATGAAAACTTAAAATTAATTTTCATCTGCAAATATTTTTTTAAAAGATATTTTATAATTTTTTTAAATATTACCTGTACAAATACTGTGAAATAAACTACTGCTATGGTGGTGGTAATAAACATATGCCTGTGCGTTGCATTTTCAGAGATAGTTAGGACCAATGCAAACGCCACAGCTCCTCGCAAACCTCCGTAGGCCATAACAAATTCTTCTACTTTATTTAATTTTTGAACCCGAAAATGATTAGCGCATGCGGTAAGGATTACAACACCTACAAAAAAGAAAAGAAAATAACTTTATTGTGGCGCCATCTTTTGACAACGGAAGAAAATACTCAAAATAAAAAAAATTAATATAAAAAAAAATTGCACAAACATGATATAAATAAACCAATTACGGGATTATGTCACATTATTATTCAACATAATCTTCCCAAACCCTCAATTTCTTGTTACATAAAACATTTCTCCAAAAATGACTCCGACGAATGCTAAGAAATTAAAGGTCAACAATTATTGTGATTATGATTACTATTTATGATATCAGCATTGCCATCTTTATATTAAACCAATTATTAACGCACATCCGTGAGGAAATGCCACTCCACTCATGCAGTGGAGACCACCGTTTTGGACTTTATCCGAGTCATCTTTGAAGTATGCTCATGAGTGTGCGTACATTTGATAACCGTGCTGCCATCCGGCGGCAAAATCGTCGATTACTCACCAATAGCTCTGTATACTGTACAAAAGAGAATGGTGAATACGACGAACCACGTGTTCCAGTCGTGGTCATCGTTAACCGTCGACACCCCAAGAAACATGAATATTATAGTTTCAGAGGAGCTAGCAATCATTTTCATCGTATACTTGACAGTTGTGTGGGATTTGTGAGAGATATTTGCTTCCACATAGTTTTTCATGGAAATTCCACAAAATGTTATTCTGGAAAATAAAATTTAAAAAAAAATTTACATTAGAAAAAGAAATTTAAATGTTTAGGAAATATTATATTTCATTAAAAATATTTAAATATTGAAATAGAAATTATATCTGTACTTTATGACTTTATCAACACAGCCTGTAATTACACAGAGGATTTCCTGTTGGTGCATATATTTTATTACTTTTCATAAATTATTATTTTTTTTGTCATTTTTAAGGAATATTTTTTCTGTTTTTCCAAAATTTTAGTGCTCAATACCCTGACAGTTGCCCCATTTTTGAATGCTTGTTCGATATATGAATTGAACTGGAAGAAAGCACCTTGGGATATTGCAAAAGACTCATCATTTCAAATAAAACAACTATACCAGAACACTCGACATAAAAAAGGAAAGATTTGTAAAAAAAAGTTTCAATTCAACAAAAAAAAGTTTAAAAATCAAATAAATAAATAAAAGAGAAAAACTACAAAACTTACGCTAAAATTCCGGACAGTTTGAACATTTCAGCGTTTAGATAGGACATATAAGACATTACAAATACGAGTATCGGCTCAATGACTCGTACATGATTAGTGAATCGAGTGACAAAGGCGGTCATGTAGCCCCACACAACTCCTATGGCGGTACCCCCAATTGCAACGACAAAAAAAGAGGCGAAACCCGAGAGAACGTCCGTGTACTTTATGTTGCTTTCACCCATTTCGGTATATGCTTGAAACATATGGTATAAAACCTAGAAAAAACAAAAAACAAAACCATTACGACTCGAATTACTTCATATTTCACATTTTATCTACTCGTAAAGAAAACATACCACTGTAACTGCATCGTTCAACAGTGATTCTCCAAAGACTACAATGTACAAAACCTCGTTCACTTGGATTTCTTCAAAGACAGCGAGTACAGCCACAGGATCGACAGCGGAGATCAAGGCACTGAACAAAAAGGCATCGAGGATACTTAAATCCACGCTGTACAATCCTGTCAAACCAACGGCCCACAACGACAGGCCGATGGTGATCGTATTCCAAATTGTTCCTATTACTGCAAATAGTAGAATGCTGCCCAGGTTATCGAAAAACAGCCTGTTAGGCATGAAATAACCCGCATCCAACACGATTGGCGGCAGCATATAAAGGAAAAAAGTGTCCGGTGTCAAGGGGGAGACGGTCGTCAGACGAGTGTAGAACAGGAGAAGACCAATTACTACACCGACGACGATTAGCAAGCAACTTTCCGGGAAGATTGAAGACAATTTGTTTGCCATGTGAAAACCTAGAATGAAAGAAATTAAAAAAATAATTAATAAATGGTAATAAAATAGTCGAGCCAAAACCAGTGATATTTGGCTTTGAATTAATCATGTCAAGGAAAATTACATTGTAACTATTATTGGATAACCCTGATGTACTAGTAGTTTATAAGTTTATGTATCGAGGACAATGAACACAAAGGATTAACTTTTATTCTGATGGTATCATTCCATCTGATCATTAACTGAAAGTAATTGGTTCATGAAATGGTCAAAATTGACGATTTATTGTCTGAAATTGGCAATAAATAACCACGACTTCGATTAATTAGGAGTTAAATGGTGTAACAAAAATTTTATATGGAATCGGTAATTAAATTTGGGTAAACATGTGGTGGATTTAATTTTATTGATGGCTGCTTCTTGTCATGCAGTAAAACTTGATCAATAAGCAACTAAATGTGAAATAAATCCATAAATTTCTATCAATCATCAGTTATGCATCATCGATCATTTATTTTTTCAAGGTCTGATGTAATAAATAGTTTTTTTTACCGGTCAAACATTGAGTATCACTTCAAAAAGACTGTTTACTTGGGGCTTTGAAGGACGGGACTTTGCTTTTCCGAATTTATCCTCGACGTGAACTTTGCTAAGACAAAACTATCGATTTCGATTACTGCGCCATTACAAGACAACAGACAGATGAAATTTTGCAATGATTTTACAAAAAAAAAAACAATTCATCTCAGACTGTCAATATTGATTTATTAAAGAGGTATCTCACACTATTACATAAAAACTCTTAAAATACACCTTTTCAAAGGATTTCAAAGGATTGGAATTTTTTTCCTGTCCGGTTGATTGTTTAAGGTGTGTACTGAAAGCCCGCGTAAGTCATTCAATAAAATGAGTAAATATCATGCAATTCAAATGACTCAAAATGTATTCTTTTATAGAAATCTCTTTATCTGGTCTAGGGCTAGCTATAGTAGAACTGAATCACTTTATTTTTTTTCTCCTTTTGAATTTTTTTAGTCATCGTTGAAACCACTGTACACATCCCGTATAGAACCTGCAATTTGCAGACAGTCAGTCACGAGCCTTGTTGGGAAACTCAAAAAAAAAAAAAATGTAAAAACTTGTAACAAAAATCTTATCTCT
The DNA here is from genome assembly GCA_034695885.1 of Geophilus flavus. Classification (NCBI taxonomy): domain Eukaryota; kingdom Metazoa; phylum Arthropoda; class Chilopoda; order Geophilomorpha; family Geophilidae; genus Geophilus; species Geophilus flavus. The sequence goes on from JAQFZO010002310.1 coordinate 5,440, forward strand.
CTTTAAAACAAAGTTCTATTATTCCAAAGTGTAAACAAGATAAAAAAAAAAAAAAAAAAATTAAGTCATGTGAAAACAATGATGAATTTTCATTTTTTGTAGGAATTTTTATTTTTATTGTTTTTCTTCCTTTTAATTTAATCCTTTCCTTGAAGCAGCAAACAAGCTTAGTGATTAATGTTGTGTAATATTAACCATGAAAACATGACGAATTAATCACAGACGGAACTTGGGTATGAATATAGGCTTAATGTATCAATTTTTATCGCCAATTTCTCAACATATATATATCGAATTTTCCCCAATATTTTTTTTATCACTTTTCAGTTTTTATTCCTTTTATGGGTGAAATTCCCACAAATTTCAATTTCCTTCCTCAATATTTCAATTTTTAACACTTACAAATGTTTTTAATTTATATTTACGCATAAATTTCGTATTTACCGCAAAAAAAAAAAAATCTCATAATAATGCGTCATGAAATTTTAACCGAAACCAATAGAAGACCTTAAACTTGATCTTGAATTTCTCATTTTTTAAACAAATTCTGGCACACGCTATTTATTTTCCTCTTTCTTGGAACATTGCCAACTATGAAAAGTGCATCTGTTTAGCTTCCAGATTCGAAACAGGATAAAAGGTAACCAACCAAAAACACATGTATCACTATGCGCTTATCAACAATTAAATTATCATTACCAGACCAAAATTTAACATAAAAAATCAATACGACACCGAACCATGAAGAAAACCAACAGAGAAAAAAAAAAACCATTAACTAACACAATAGAAAACTAAGAAAAAAGAAAAAAGGGGAAAAAAACACGATAAATCATAGAGGAAGGTGAAGGCTACACCTTGAACTTGACCTATTTTATCAGAACCCCAAACATGGTTCATGCATTATTCTCAATATCATTGATTATATTATTTTTATCAAATACTTGGCAGTAGGTTACCATTACTTCCATTAGTATTAGATAACTAAAAACTCTATATACCAACCCATATCTTAATTTATTTTATAAAAATAACTCGTTTATATAAATATTACTTGAACTCTAATTGGTTCATCCTGAGAGATAAGTGTGCAGCTGCGATCGAAATGGTGAGCAATTAATCATTACTCAATTACATGTAGTATTTTTAGGTTAGCCATAACAATTCGGACCATTTTTTTTGTATGTTGTTAGGTCAATGGGCTCGGGAAATTGGGTTACATAAAGAGGTTTTAAGTATTTAACTATTTCTCGCACATCGAGATCGAATGTGAGCTTTAAAAGACTTTAAAGAGTCAATCCTTTGGCTTTGCTTTATCAATGTGTTATTGATTTCAATGATGTAAACTAATTGCCAAAGGTTGCCTGTACTGGGATAAATTTGAATAGCATTTAGCATGTATTTAAAGGAAATTAATATGGCTTTGTTCGTTTTTAAATGCATGTGTTGATGAATGTATCCTAGCATTCAGTCACAATACGTGGATTGGTCATGCCTTGCTAAAGTTACCATGACAAATAACTGCGGAAGAAAACAAGATTCACTAAAATGGCCAAATTATGGTAACCTAAATAGGTAGGAAGGGGAAAAAAGAAAGGAATAAAAAGAATTTCAACTTCTGGTTATGGGTGACAAGTCTGACGACCAGTAGTGAAACAAATCAAAAATTTAATGCAAGCAAAGTGCTTTCTTTTCAGCACAGCTGTGTTTGATATAAACATTTCCTTATGTATGGTTTTTTTTTTTTTTCTCTTTCTGGATTACATTGGCAAATGTTTAATCAACCAAAACATCCACCCTCGGAGAATATTGTAGGGAGTAGAAGGCAGCACACCTGAAGTTGCAATAAAAATAAACCAAGACCTATTTCACTACTTTTTCAAAGTAGACTTGACTGTGGGCTAAAAATGGGGAATTTTAAAAATAGTTATTTATGTGCATAAATAATATTTATGGGCACAAAAAAGAAAGGAAGGAAAGAAATTGTGTCTGAAGGAGGAAAATGTTATTGATTGCTAGTTTGGAAGTGTGACACTGACAAAATGGCGGAAATCAATTTTTTTTCAATACTTTTAGTGAAAATATACCCAATTGAAAATCCTTCCTGGAAATGTCACAGTTTGAGACAAAAGATTTTACAAAAAAATTTATTTTGAAGACAAAAAAAATTATTTAACAAAAAAAAATAGACAATACACCGACAGTTTGATTTATTTCAGGTTTTTTGTAAATTTTTTTTGTTCCCGTGTGATATTAACTGACCTAAAAAAAAAAAATTCTCCTCCTTCTCTCCCTCTTGCATTGTTTTCCGTTTCTCCGATAAAAACTGCATTTTTTAAGTTTCACAATAAGACCCCCTTGTTCAATCAAGACTGACGACGCAGTGTTTGATCATAAAACAGTAAACAAATTATGAAACAAATGTAATCAGACAGATTAAAAACTCGAAGTGACGTCATAACTAGAAATCCTAGTTTGAAATTACTAAAAGACCCCGCCCAAACAACTGCATAATAATGCTTTAATCTTATTATAGTTTGTTTTATTGTTCATTTTTTATTGAATTATACTCAATTTGTTAAAGGTTACTGCTCATTAAATTACATGATTTTAATTTACTTAATTTTAAAAATAAAATTACATCACTGCATAATTTTAAATTTTAATCCTATTCATTTTTTTATTACTTTTTTTTTCATAATTTGGATTTACCACCTGTGTTTGAACAGGTTCAAACCTGTTGTTAATTTCCTTTTTATTTCTCATTTGAATCTTAATGAATAAAATTAAAAAATATAAAAATTTAAAAAACACATTTGATTTGAGGTGAACTAGAATGATTGCAACAGGTTCGTAAAACTAGAAAATTAAATATTTTAAATATTTCTATACATAGAAAAAAAATTTTCTTAGAAAAAAATTTCATCCGAACTGGTTTCTCTTTCGATTTTTGAATTAATGAGGTTTTCATCAAAGTTTGCACAACTTGACGAGTTGAACTCATAAGCTCCCGTTCATAAAAGATATGTCGGTTGCTTAGAAACAACATTCCTCCAGACACCACGACTGTCACCAGTCACCACATTCAAAACTCTAATGAGGATCTAAGATCTTTCCAGTCGTACTTTTGACCTAAGCTGGTCAACTCTCTCGTGTAATAACCTGAATTTGACAGGCAGAGCTCTCAGAGCACTCAGAACACAACCATTTTTTTTCATATAAACAAATCCCAAAAGGATTTCCTTTCAAAATAGTAATTAGTAATGAAAATAAAAATAAAACATAAAAATAAAAAATAAATAAAAATTAGGTTAAAAACTTGCTAAAATAGCTTGCAGTTGGCCGGTTTGCACTAAATCAAAACAAGATTTTAAAATAAAAATAGAAAAATCAGAGCTGAGGTAACTTTTTCCACATGCGAGTTTTCAATCTTTTCTTTTTCACTTCGCAGGTCAATAACTTCGCAATAAGAATACGTAATTTGATTTCAGATTTACTACTGTTGAATAAAATATAAATGAAAATAAACTTTAATAGTTATCATTCCTCACGATCTTTTTTATGTCTTCTTGAAACTAAGGACTCACAACCCTCAGTATTATTATAAATATTAAAAGAAAAAGTACGGTAAAGAAAAAAGCGAAATAAATAAATACAAATTGACACCTGTCGGTAAAAATGCGCAACAATCTCACGTCGAGCGTGTAAACACGAACGAACGGTACTAAAACGAGTAACCGGCTTTAATATTTGTATTTATATTATGTGTAACTACACACCACACGTTATTTTGTTTACGCATCAAGTGTAATTCCACTAATGTCATAACGACTGCAAACTGTAGTAAACAAAAGTCGAGATTTGTTTTTCAATTTTCATTTATATATACATATATCGTCATCTTACTCGAGCTATAAATACCAAACATACTTTCACTTTTTATTACCGCAAGTTATTATTACTGGCCGAAATTATTTTCCTTTTAAAAAATTCTCGAGTTCGTTGCATTAAAAAAAACGACTTGGCCGAAAAGTACATCGCCAACTTAACGGAACAAACATTCGCCCTACTCACCTATCTTGGCCAAGGTAGCGAGAAAAATCCACAGGGTGATAATGAAGGGTGTCTGCACGTGCTCGAAGGCCACGGAGGCCACGGGATAATCCGAAATTGGATGGCTTGTCTCTGCCTCGTGCTCGGCGTCGAACCCATGCTCGTCTGCCCGACCTGGAGGATGGCGAGTGCATTCCACTGCGGCAGACGAAGCCGCATTCTCCGACGCCGAAAGTACCGTTACGGCTACGGCGAACAGCAGCCAGTTTGGCCACCGCCAACATTTTCCTTCCGTAAAGAGCATGGGCTCACAAAGCCCACGTCGGATTATAAAAACCGGTGTATGGGCAGCGGCCGATCATTGCCACAATAATAACGCGGCAAACAGCAGCTGATTAGTGTAGTTCCCATGATGCGGAATAGAAAGATGCCAAGAATGACGCGGAAGGTGGTTGGTCATGCATCATGTGACGTCAAGCTTTATGAAAGAGTACTCTGGTGAGTATATTTGACCTTATGTTAAACTGTATGGATAATTTGTATATTTTTTAAATAAATTAAGTGTGAAAATCGAAATTTATTTTATTCTGTCGTGTGAAAAATTGTTTTTAAAATTGTTTTGTAAATATTTTTTAATGTGAAAATAATTGAATTTATTTTTATTTTTTTAATCATCTATTTATTTATTGCATCGTAATAGTACAATATTTTTTAGATTATATTTTTGATAACACAATTGATTCACTTGCATCAGTGTTTGTTCTTTTGATAAAAAAGTAATTATGACAAACAATGAATGGTTTCAACCTTGAACGAATACCCCAGCAACATTTTTCCTGTCCTGACTAAAAACAAAATAACAAACTATTTAATTTTTTTTATTAGAATCAGATACATTAAAAAACTTTCCTGCACTGCTAATACTAAAAGATAATATATTAAAACTCTCATCTCGACTCATCTTTCACTCCCAGGCTCGCTCCCAGGTTATCGGAGTCTTTTGAGACGTGCGACCTCTAGAGACCGTAAATAAAATTACCTTCATATGCTACATGAGTTTACTGACGTAATCGCATTTTAAATTGAGTGTCAATAAACCCTTTATGGCCTTAAAGACAATAAAAAAATATATTAAGAATTAACTTTGTCCCCACAAAATGACAAGGTACAATAATTCGTGAACTTTGTTTCATCAATAACATTAAAAGTTTGCGATGGAAAATTACATTATAATATTCCGGCTATTCGCATAGCTCAGATACTCGCAGTTGAACATCAAGGGGGGAATTTACATTTATTTAACATAAATTTCCTTTTACTGCATGTAAGGGAATTTAAAATCTGTATTACCGTACTGGAAGGAAATAAATTAAATTAAGTAAATTAAAGGAAAAAATGTTACTTTTTTATTATTCCATTCCTGACAGTAATAATACACTTGTTTATAGGAAATGTGAAAGCTTGGACAAATACAAGTATATAAGTGTACTTCCGTTCATCTTTTTGTGCAACGATCCCATACGTTGCATTTCCTCCAGACGTCACGCCGTCAGTCTTGACCCACATTTAGCTTCAACATATTGGCGGCACGTGTGCACGTTAATCGAAATTAATTTTTCTTTTTTGACAATACCGTAAGCAAAAGTGTAATTAAGAAGATGAAGGCAGGAAATGATTCGCAGTACCGTATGCAATTGTAATTAGCCCCGGTTTCGGTGTTTAGAATCCATGAATAGATAACACATTTAAAACAATGATTTAGCAAGATTGAAAATTTGACTTTTCACTTTTCATTGATCATGTGTCAAGAGATCAGGGATCTGGGTTTTAATTCATTATCGCCTGTTTTTTTTATTATCTTGCTTAGTTTTATCAGTGTAATTAAAGATTAGATTCTTAAAGACGCGTGTCGCTATTGAATTATAAAAACAATCAATCAAATTACCCAAGCATAATTGGAAAGTGATAAATTATTCACTTTCAATATACAAAACTACGCTTGATTTACTTCGCTCTTGTGTAAGTAAAAAATATGATTGTGAAATATTTAATGGCACCAAAGTGAAAACACACAAAAAGAAAAGAAGGAAAATTTGACGTATGAATTCATTTTTATTTATTTTAAAAAAATATATAATAAAATGTTTTATTAGTTTTATCACTTAAAAATTTTTTCAACATTTGAATTATGACAGTAATTTTTTAAATTTTTTCACGAGTCTATCAAAGAAACTGTCACTTAACGAATCATTGGGAAACAATTTATCTAATTCCTCCTTATCTTTCTCTCGAGCATCTTCTGCCGATTTGTCCAAAGACGCCAGTTCTTTAGTTATCTCATCTAAAACTGACTTGTATTGAGATTCTTTACTCTCTTCATCACCACTACCAGAATCCGATTTTGCATTTCTACTCCTCGTATTCCATCGCCAAGGAACGTCGGAGGAATCAGCCATTCGCATGTAAGGTTCAAATTCAGCTTCTTTTAGAATGATTTTCAACTGATTTGGTTTATTGGTGATAACGGCATCGACTCCCAACCTATCATCAAAAAATTTTAGTCATAAACAAGTAAAATAACCAATAAAGTTTAATAAATAAAAGAAAGAGACAAACCTTAAACTTTCTCTCATATTATTTGGCAGATCAACAGTCCAGGAGTAAACCTTATCGAAGAAATTATTTCCAAACCTTCGAATTACTTCCCGTTCGGATGCTAGACGCACAACGCTCTGAGGAGTGCCATTTCTTTTGCAGATGTTACTGCCAGTTCCCGCCCAAACATGTTCTGTAATTCCTGCGCCGAGAAGAGCTGCTTTGAGTCTCTCTGGTTTGGAGTATTTCTGCACACTGTAACCTGTTATTAAATAAAATTATAAATTTCTGATTGACATTTAATGATATTAAAATAGAATTGCAAATTCTTACCAAATCGTTCCAAATACCACTTCATATTAGCACTTTTAAAGGCATCGCGAAATCCCCTTTTAATTAATTTAATAACAACCGTGGAATTAAAAATAAATAAACAAATAGGCA
>JAQFZO010002311.1:0-12529 GCA_034695885.1 Geophilus flavus
GAGTAAGGTTTCTTCGATTTTTTAAAAATTTTACTCATCAAAACAGATTTCGGCGATGAAGATAAGCAGCTGACTTATCCAAAATATCTTTTGCCAACACTTTGAACGCTAGTTGGCTTCACCCAAAATAGCAGTAATGAACCCATGTTAAAATGAGACTGATATTTTGGGAAACTATTTCACACACTGATAACACGACGTCAGGGCATCCCACAACTACTAATAAACATGATTCATGCGTAAATCAATCAATTTCTACAAAGTAAACCCACGACTCGAAACTAAGTTTCCATTATAACTTCTCTTCTCACTTCCCCTGTAGTCGAATTACGGAATTTCTATCACTTTTCGCACGTAATTTACATTAAAAATCACTATCGTTACGATCAAATTTTTTTCCAAATGGGGAATCGGGTATCGGTTTAGTGTTTTTTCGTGTGTGGGTTTTTTTTTCCGATTTGGGAAGAGTTTTTTCGAGTTTTCCGTGGTTAACAACTCACCCGGCACCGTTCAGGCAATAGTAGGGAAGGGGAAGTGAGTTTTACTCGGTCGTTGCGCACCGCGCGCTTACCTCATCGTATAAGCTAACTGCGGATAATTTCAACGTGTCGGACATCGCGTAGCAATGAAAATAAGCATGAATTATTGAAATCGTCGTGTGAAATTGACCGACCAAAGCTTCGTCCCACACCTCAATCGGAGCGCACCTAATGGCAATATGTCGGCGCTGTCACGTGATCACGAGTTTTTTAAATTTGTTTTCGCTTTACGACTGGAAATTGTGGTCAGAAAAATGTTTTTGGATTTTTTGAGGATGGTTTGGTGGGTGAATTTTGCTTTTTGGGCTTTTTTGACCGATGGCGAGTCGAGAGGAAGTTGGAAGTTCTATGGGTTCCAACATTTGGTTCTCGATCATTTCGTGTTCGTCGCACGCGAAATACGGATTTGGTTTTGATTTGGTGGTGTATACACTTGTTTATTAGTTTGTTTTTGAATTAATGAGACCTTCTTTGCTTGTTTATTATCGATTTTTTTCCCCGAAATCAGTGCGGAACCCGCGGAACCTGCGAAAAAAAAAAAAAACCCTAGCGGTGAAACGAGGCACTTCCTGTTTCTTTTTTCTCTCGCCGTGATACTTGGATGGTTTTACATGACCGAGTACGCCTGACATCTGTCGTCGGAAGACGAAACCAACCGAACATCTGTTTCGTGTAGCAGCTGATTGAACTAGGCTACGTCATATAGGATAATGCCCTGATTGGTCGACCGAACATAAAATTTCAAGTTTTTAATCTCCCTTTTTAGTCCACTCGAAACAACACCAACACATCGTCAATAAAACATAAATTCCACATTTTCGTGATACTTCTCACCCATTTACGGCGAGAAATTACATCGAACAAAATCCCTATCGCTCCACGTGATTTTCAAAATCTCCGGACCAATCCTCCCAAACTCACAACAGGCCCGTCACAACCTCAATAAAAACCAAACCTTTACGTAACGAACCACCGACCACTCATTGAATCCAATCAAAAAACAATAAAACCTGTCATATATCACCGAATTTTATTAGCAACACTCATTAAATGGAAATAAATCTCTAAATGTGACTCCCCGTACATGAAACAGGCCTGTTGGTCGCGTAACCGGATGGCGTGGTTCCACCATGCTGTCTATTACGAGCGACACTGAAATAAGTTTGTCTAAAGTTTCAATGAACATTACGCCCCGTCGTACTGATAAGTGCAGCCGAGTTCGCAAATGGCAAATCAAAGCAACATGATGCTGGAAAAATTGATCGACGATCGATCGGAAGTTCTACGGAAACTGCTGCCGTTGGCTTCGCGCGATCCGGTGATGAGGAACGTGGCGTTCAACTCTTTGGCTCATACTTTAGATAAACTGGTGATGGATGCAGAATCAAAGAAATTCACGTCACTCATAACGTGTTACGTGCTCAGTCTGCTCAAACTGTCCATCAATTGCCCTTACGCCGACATTAGGAACCAATGCAATAACATTTTAAATAAACTACAGGTAAGAAAGTTTGGTTTTTATGAGTTTTTATCGAATAAAAATGTAATTTTTCACGTTTTACTGGTTAATTCGTCTGGCCATGTTTACGTAAATAGATCTTTTCACGATAACCCTTGAGCCGGGCTCGATTTCAGTCGAGAAAAAAAAAAATTCTCGGTATTTTAGCTCGGATTTGTGAATCTTGTTTAGGGTTGTAATCCAATTTTTTTCACGTGGTTTTTGATAAGATTTTTCAATTTCACCCAGATCGATGCCGTAATTCATGATTTTCTCATTTTTCATCGTGATAAATAAATCAATAACGATATCGAAAAAACTTCAGTTTTATTTATTTATTTATTTTGTTTTTACTTCGCAGAATCGCAGGAAAAGCAAAAATGCACCGAAGGATATTTCACACTTTCCCATCCCGGAATTTCCTCGGAGATTCCTGGAAAATTCAAAAAAATCGATCGGAAAAAATAATTCAGAATATTCAAAATTTGAAAAATTTGAAAAGAAAAAAATTCAAATTTTTAAAAATTCAAAAAAAAATATGTTTCAAAATGTCCTAAATCCTAAAATATATACGACTTAGTATTCAACTCGTTGATTTATCAAAAAAAAGACTATAAACCGGGAAAACTTACGGTGTTTTCATGAATCCGGGTCCCGGTTTCACTCCGACACGTGTGAATTACCCTTAAAAGGGCATTACGCTAAAAATAATAAATAAGATATGAAGTTTTATTTATTTATTTATTTTTTTATTATTTTATATTTTTTTTTTACATTAAAAATGCGAAAGGATGCAGAGTTGTTTGACCTCAGAGACTTTGAGTCTCGACGACGTATTTATCGATGTTATTGATTCGAAGAAAATAAAAGAAGTTTTTTATTATTTATTAATTTATATATATATTTATTTTGTTTTTAGAAGAGAGTATTTATGTAGAAATTGTTTTTTTTTTCCTTTTTGTATTCCATGTTCAAGGGCTTTATATCGAGCTCCTCCTATTGGGCTGTTGCTAGGGCCGTGAGAGCTTCCAAGAGGGCCTCTTTCGGCGAAATGATGAACGACTTTGGCCTAGTTTTTGGCTTTTCTTCTTCGTCGTGAAAAAAATAAAAAAGTGGTGTCGCCTGGCAACTGAAGCTGTAGGGTAACCACTGGGGATTAGAAATCGCTGCACACCAGCGATTTACATGATGAAATAAATACACGGGCGCATGCGTGGTTGGGTGATGTGATGTGTTGTTGTGTGAGGAGTGAAAATAGGGATTTGCTGTTGTTGTGGAGTATGTGGATGGACCAAAATAAACCAGCTGTTTTTGGGTGGTAAATAATTGTAAAAATAATTTTTTTTTTGATGGGTGGGATTTGGGTGATTTGGGAGTTGTTTTTTGGTGGTTTGGTTACTGGGTTTTCAGGAAATTGGGATTTGGGTTTACAATCTGCAGTTAGGGGTCCGAAATTTTGCAGGAAAATTATATGATTTGGTTTTTTTGGGGGGGATTTTGGTGGGGTTTATGGATCTGGGGGTTGAGATTTGTTGTTTTTTGGTGGTTTGGTGTATGGATTTTCAGGGAATTGGATTTGGTTGGTGTTTTTTGTGTAATCTGTGGTCAGGGGGCCTGTGGGATTTGAAATTTTACTAGATTCCATACACTTCCTAACCACTTTGCGTAATTTCATCAACCAAAACACCAGATATTTATACCTTACGACACAAATCCCACTTTGATTTATAATCATCTTGGGATTCATACATCACAAACCATAAATCAATTCCCAACAAACTCCCTCTGGCGGCTCTTTCTACAAACTTAATTCAAAAACCATAAAACCATAACCAAAATTCATCCAAAAACCCTAATTTCACCATCACCGATAAAAATCATTAAAAAAAACCCTTCATACCCCGAAAAAATCGAAAAAATCGAAAAAATTCGCGAAAAATCTCGTAAATCTCGCAAGATTCGCTCACCACCGTCCTTGGGTGTTTGTCGCGCCGTGGCGAGTCGTTAACTTCTCACCATAAAACCGTAATGACGATAATTTGGGGAGAAAAAGGAGGGAAAAATCAAAACCTTACGTTATTCATCATTAAAATTTTGTGCTTTTCGGCGATGAGATCGAGACCCGCGTTTTTATTGGCCGAGCACGAGCAGCCAATCACACGAATCTCTCGTCGCCATGGTATCAAGCCCGTTGCTAAGGAAACTTCTCCCCTAATGGTTTCGCGGTGAATGTTTAGTTCGAGGTTTCACTCGGATTGATTCCTCTTTTTTTATTAATTTTTTTCTCCGTTTGATTTCGAGTTACACTTAGAAAACGGCCGATAATTACACGACTGCGCACCACCGGATGTGGGGGTAGTGATCACGTGACTCGATGCAAATGGCGGCGGTCGATTAACGTCGGGGTTAATTTTTTTTTAGTGATTAAATGACGGTTTTTTGGATGTTTTGCTGATGGAACAGTCGATTTTTGCTTGTTTTCGGTACTAAATTTATCCCAAGGTTTATGGGGAGAAGTTAACCCTTGAGTTTATGTATTTTATTCACACAAAGGGCAGTTGAAATGACACAAAAGATTCAAATTTGGGTTTAAAGAGTATTAACTTGTTGTAATTTATTCCATTTTAGGGTTTATTGTCGTTTTTAATTAGTTTCTTTAAAGGTTGGTTTATAAAAATAAAAAAAAAATTAAATTGTGATGATTTTTTTCCTGTTGATTTTTTTTTTTTTGTTTTTATTTATGAACTTGACCTAATTTGCTGGTGGGATAATGAAAAATGTGTTGTGGGGGACAACCAGGGTTGGGAGATGTTGAGTGGTGAAGTTGGATAATTAAACTTGGGCAAATGTCAGGGAGAAATGCGAGATTTGTTTGATTTGTAATTGTGGGTGTTGAGGTTAATTGAAATCATTGATGGTTGTCAGGTGATTTAGGCCTGGCTGTGCTTAATGGTCATTTTTTTGCATCTGATGTTCAATCAAGACCTGATATTTTTTTTTTTTTTGGGTGTGTGGAAATTTTAGTTCCCTCAGGTTAGTTGTGACCTGACATGGTGTTACAAGGTCTTGGAAAATGTATTTGGTTTGGAAGTTTCTGGAAGAATTTTTTTCCTGCTGGAGAGATTTTTTTTGGTTAAGTTCATGAAATATTTGGGAATGAGATGACATTTTTCAAATTTATATACAAAATAGCCTCATACTGTGCAGTTATTTGGGGGGAAAATGTGAAAAATGTCTGATCGATCACATAATTTGAATATCTGCATAGAGAAAACACTAGCTGGGTTCACGAAGTATTTATACATAAACAGTCTGCTTAGGGCGATTTTGTGTGTAAATAACTAAAATAAAATGGCGGACCAGTGAAATGGATCGAGAAAATGACTGCGTTAATGCACGATTCGTGTGCAGTGTTCGTACGATGCATGTGAACAGCACTGCGTTGTCCATTTACGCGAGACAACGCACGAAGTGCTAGTTAAATAATAGGAGGTTTCATAAATGAAAGCGATTATGCGATTATTCACATCATTGGCAGATGTCACTCACGTGTCATTTCTGTCAGAGGTAGTCATGCCTTGTGGCATATGGAATTAGCCAATGATGTGAATAATCGCATAATCGCACAATCGCAGAAGCCCTCTGCAGGAGCTGTAGTGATTATGCGATTTTTGGCACTTTTTGGTACTGGTTTTGGTACTTCGTGGTACTTGGATGGTTTGATTTTGGTATTTGTTGGATTTTGGTACCTACTTATATGCTATGCTCATTCACATTATTGGCTGATTCCATGTGACGTGAATGACGTGATAAGTATTCACCAATGATGTGAATAATCGCACAATCGCAAAATAGTTTTTGTTTATGAAACCCCCAAATGTTAACTTTATCGCATGGAGCCATGCGATTCAAGATGGCGGCGTTAGTTTACTTAACGCACAAACGCGATGAAGATGGCGTTCATGCGATCATCTCGCGCGTTAACGCGCCAATGCAATGCATATATGCATGTGAACTAGGCTTAACTGAGAGTACATACTAAATCTACTCTTATTCCGTTTATGCCTTCGAGACGTGTTTAAAAGCCCTTTAAGCATTTCCCATAAGCTTCCAGCCAGTCATTTAAGCGACTTTCTGAATACCCCTATTGTTTTCTCAATCTATTTCATTTTATTTTACTCATTTACATGCAAGTTGTTCTTAAACAGTGTTTGTATGTAATACGGTAGTTAATTTTCGAGTAAATCGAAAAGAATCCTGAAGCCATACCCGAAATCCGTAGTCGTCCGCTTTCCATTCCCAAAAGTGGCAAGAATGGGAAGATGTTAGAAATAAAACTTATTTTTGTATGTTTTATCACAAACTACTAGAAGATGAAGTGGCAGATAAACACCAAGTATCATATTAAGCGCTTTGTATCGCATTTGTGGACCAGATGTTACTTCACTCGTAGCTTAACTGATGAAATAAACAAAACCCTTTTCTATGCTGGCTTCCACCTCGAAGTGCACTGGCTTGGCATTGCATTGTGAACATTTTATTAACCCCTTAATCTCCCACATAAAGGACATGTGGCCATCACTCGATTTTCTTAATGGAAAAATCGATCGTTTTTTCCATCGCCCAAAAACTAAACTCGTCACCGAGTCTCCGGATCCTTTGTTGTTTTTGCGCGAGTTCGCCAGCGGTCACTAAGGCCATACGGGACCTGTCAAATACAAAAATCACTCCATTTCCTCGCCGAAGGTGCAGGGGGGCGAGTCTTCCAAGACGTGCGGGCGGTGCCCAACGCCCTGAGAAGACTCGCCTTCGGATTCCGAGAAGATTCCAACTTCCTCGTCTCCACTCTCCATCCCTTCCGATTTTGCTCCAGCTGACACCAATTTTTCTCACCAGATGGCAGCACGCATACCCACTCTGCCACAACCAACAAACCGACCTACCTTTCTCTCATAATGAATCCGATTCCCAAGTCTCATTTTTTCTCCTCGCTCGTTCCAACAAACAAACCGAAATTCTCTCTTTCCAGATCCCAAACCGACGATTAAAAAACACAACAAACAATGCAAAAATTCATTTGTCGGGTGTAAAACACCGATGGAATTTCATCAAATTTTTTTTTTCTACCCGAATGGTTTAAAAACACTTTTCCTCGAATAAGTATCTCTCCCTTTTGCATGGAAATCACCAGCAAGAGCGTCGGGATTGTTGCATGGCGTCTCAGTGTTCTAGAGTTTTATGGCTTATAAAAGGGAAATTTATGAGGGAATTCTCGTTGGGATAATTGCGAGTGTGAGAGAAGAGAGAAAGAGAGAGAGAGAGAAAAGTATGAAATGTAAAAAGGCATCATCTGCTTGGAAATTATGTTAAGCGTGAATTGACAGTGCTGCCACCCATTAAGCATTGTTACAAACGGCATTGTATGTTTATGACTGGATTTCTCGAAAGAGGGGGAGATGAAAGAAGAGACATTATTACATAATGCAGAGATGAAATTTTTGCATTTCATTGCTGCAGTTGTAAAATAAAGTGGGAGATGCACAAATGTTGTTGCGACTTTTATTATGGGCTAAAATGGTGGGGGAATGGAAGATGTATGAATAAAACATTGAATTTTTTTTTTGGAGGTTTGGGTTGAAGCTGATGATGTCATTTTTTGGGGTTTGGAGAAGTATGGTTTTGTACTCTTGGTGGGTTTTTTTTTTATTCCCATGATTTCCAGTTTAAGTTATGAGTTTACAGTTATGAAAAATGGAGGAGTTGAGTTTGGATGAAATTTGTCGATTTTTCTTTCATATGTACCTATATGCTGAGTTATTGATTATTATGTGTAATAGAGATATCGCATGTCATTGCATACCATGGTAACCACAGTATAGAGAGAGGATACAGTAGGCAATGTTGGGTTTTTCGTGTCACGTATAGTCGATAGTGCTCATGCGCGGGCTTCTGCCAATCGTTGATCCTCATTGCAGTCAACATCTAGTGGCAAGAATGTATAAGGAGGGAATGATCAACTCAACACTTCCAATCCAATGGTACCATATTTGACAGTTAGTATAGCACAGCCTGGTGTTGATCATCATTTGTCCTAAAATTTCAGTTTAGAAAAGCTAAATCCTAAATCTCGATCCGACTTGCATTTAGTAGACCAAACTTAAAACTGCGTCAAAACTTGATTTTAACATGAATAATCAACAATAGGTGGTGTTGACGAGATTTCAACATGGTTCCAAGGCATGTCAGAGTTGATCATTCTCCCCTCTTACTACAGCATCAAAGTCATTTGACATATTTGATTTTCCAACGTTGGATGGATCCAACTTCTCCGAATGGAAGATGGATGTTCGAATGGCCTTGACAGCGAAAGGCCTAGAGAAACACATTGACAAAACAACTGCATTTTTGAATTCGTGTTGTAATTTTATTGGATTTTGATTTATTTTAATAAATAAATAAAGCAATCTTCTTACAAATTTTTGCCTTTACATACCGTCGTCGATATCTACAATAACTTTGATATAGTGTCACTCCTCGCCACCAGTCGCGTGGCAGTGGTCGCTAGCAACACTGTGACAAAAACATCAAAGGAACCGCCCAACATTGCCCTACTGTATCCTTTATCTACTCTGTGATCGTAACTGATTTACTTCAAAATTCAAAAAGAAATAAATAATCGATAAAAAAAAAAACTTTGATAACCGGGAAAAGTGAAATCTAGCGGAGGAAAGCGGAAACAGCGAAAGTCGAGGTAAAAAAATATATTTCCTTTTTACCACTTTGGTCACTTTTGCCAAAATGCCATCACATCCGGTGGCAATAAATCACTTCAACTCTTCGCAAACTCTCTGCATAGTCAGCATCGATAAATTACTTTTTCTCAAACATTTATCTCTTTAAATCAGAAAAGTGAGTCGTTATCGATTAACACACCGATAAATTAAAAAAAATTACAAATCGTACATCAATAAAATGTATTGTATAATTCTATTTTCTATTTTCTATTTTCTCTCATAGGCCCGCAATGTGATAATTCCTCGGCCAATAGGCGTCGGACCCAGCACCTTCATACCAACGCACTTGGTGAGTCGATTTTCTCGTGTCGTTAAGATAAAAAAAAAATCAATAAAGTGAAATAGCAATCTGGTGACAATTCCCTGCCGTGGGTGACTCCCCCTGGTGTTTTAATTGAAGCGGGAAACAGGACCCGCGAGACTTATTTCGGTAGAACGACAAATTCCAGTTGGCTTGCGATTGCGACGCACGAAATGTAAATCGATCGCATCTTTAACGCAATCGAGGCAATGTGAGGAAAAACAAAAATCGACACCTTTTGGTAAGATTGAGAAAGTGGCAACGAGTGAATTGGAATTTTTTTGAATTAAATTTACGACGATGTGTGTATTGTTACAATAATAAAAGTCGAGGGGGCTGACATTTGTAAGAGATTTTAAAAGAATTTGAGTGATTTTTCTGAGATTTTGTATCGATTTTTAAAGATTTCTGGGATTTTTAACGATTTTTTCAGTTAATGATTTGGGATTTTTGGGATTATGAAAGATTTTATGGTTAAAGATTTGTGATTTTCATTGGATTTTTGGACCCCCTGATTTTCCCCCACGAAAAGGCGACGCCTGGTGGACATTTTGGGCTAAAAACCATTAAAATCCGACATCTTCTGAGCGGAAAACGACGTAAATAACGGTTCGAGGGCCCATATCGGATTCTCTTGCCCCATTCGAAATTGATAAACGGCTTCCCCAAGCTCGTGCGTCCCTTCCCGAGAGGCAACGCGAAACTCACACCACGCGCATCCCACCAATGAGCAACAAGCCGAACCCGACACACCCTGGCTCGTCACTCAAAAGCGTAAATTCGCTCGTTCTGCCATGTGAGAAGCCTTTCCGTATCGCGTCGACCCTGTTGGGTCACATCCATGATGACGACTCACCAGTTGGCACGAGCGACATTTGTTGTTACTTTGGCTGAAATTTAATTGAAATTTCACGATCAAGGTCGTAAAGTGAGATTAAAATAGAGGAAAGAATTTTTTTTAACGTTTTGTTGTTATTTTCGAGTCATCTTACGATAACCGAGTTAATCAAAACGAAGGTGACGAGTTTTAGATAAGAAATCTTTGCAACTTGGGAGTTGGAAAAAACTTGCCTCCATCCATTATTTTTTTTTAAGGTTTTAAAAAGGAAAAAAAAAATTTATAGGTTTTTTGTGTGTCACGTTTATGAGGCGAAAATACTAGTTTTTCACTCGTACAACCTCAGTAAATTTGTGAATGTTAAAAGAGAAACAGGTCATTGCCATTTGATAAATTATGAACACTTTTATTTCAATTTTTTTTAAGCTTATTTTTTTTTTAAGTTGTTTTAATAAAGATATAAACGAGCGAGTTGGAAATTGATGTGGGAATTTGGTTTTGGGGAAATTGGGTCCCCAGTAGCAGCTAAGGCCATGGGACCGGACGAAATACAAACATCGAAACTAGTAAATCGTAAACTGTCAAAATGCTAATAGAGATCTTGGGCAAACACTTTTTTGAACTTATCTTATAGAATTTTAACTTATAACTTATAAGTTAAAAACTTTGAATGTAGTGACATATGTTTTGAATCTATAAGTAGATGTATGTTCAGTCTATAAGTTACAACTTATAGATCTGAGCATGCGCAGTTAAAGCCCTGACCACATTGTAAATGTAAATGTAAATTGTATAAATGTTTGCCCAAGATCTCTGCATGAAGGGCTTCATCTATTAAGTTAATCGAAAACTTGGGGATGTAATTTACATTAAACAATGTAACTGGGCTCTCAACACCATCAACAATGACTGCCGGAACAATATTGCCTGTAACACAATTCAATATATGATACACGAGAACAAATCTGGACCAAAGAACAAAAAATAATGGAATTGTGCTGTATGTAGTAAAGTGGAAATTGTCGAAAATAGGTCTGTTTGGTGTGGAATGAGCAAGGACGATAGAAAATAGGGGATAATGAAATAGTTTATTGTGACAGGCGTGCTGGAATGGGGTGATTCCAGCTAACTTGGCACTAGGCCACTGAACCTTGTGACTGAGATCCGAAAAAGAATTTTGTCGATGGGACAAACCGCAAAGAAGTTGGAAATTCCTTGCGA
Source organism: Geophilus flavus (assembly GCA_034695885.1). Classification (NCBI taxonomy): domain Eukaryota; kingdom Metazoa; phylum Arthropoda; class Chilopoda; order Geophilomorpha; family Geophilidae; genus Geophilus; species Geophilus flavus. The sequence goes on from JAQFZO010002311.1 coordinate 11,192, forward strand.
AAGGCCCATCGACTTACTTCTGGCTTCGAGTTTTAGTACTGTCGGAGGGTGCATGGGGGTTATGACCATATAGGCGAAACTAAGGGGAGTGTTCTTGGATGTTGCTGATGCTTTGGTAAAGGCACTGCCAAGACCGATGACCATTCGAGCAAAGATTTGTCTTACAGTACTTACTCTAATGATGTGGTTGCTCTTGAAATATGTAATTTTCATAAATAAAGGAAATTATCAACTAACACTTCCAATGGTACCATGTTTGACAGTCGGTCAGCACAGCCTGGTGTTAATTATTAGCCCTAAAATTTCAGTTTAGAGAATTTCAAGATGGCAATTCATTCAATGTCAGAAATGCTAAATCCTGAATCTTAAGCACTTGATCTGACTTGCATTTAGTACACCAGATTAAAACATGAATTGTCGACAAAACATGGTCCCAAGGCTTGAGAGAGTTGATCATTCTCTCCTTATCCATTCTTACCCGTACTTAGCTTAACATGGAGGAAAAGTTTGGGTTTCAAATTGGACGTTATGTCATCAAATTCCATTAAAAGAAATTCAAGATTCCATGAGCAGTGACATTTCTACAGTTTAATGATTTCAAAACTTAGTCATTTAATAAATCCATTTCTAATTCCATACGTTGACATAGAAATGCATCGATGCTGATTTAAAACTGTTTGCTGCAAAATTTGTGATGACACGCAAATACTTATTGCTTGTCAAAAGTATAATGTTTCTCACCAACATCACCATTAGTTTTGCATTGGATTTGTCATTTGGCAAATTGCAACCTGCGTCACTATTTTTAATTACTTGGTTGCAAGCAACCAGATATTAAACAATTATCATGTTTATCATAAATTCCCTCCATAAAATGTCCTTAGCAATAGCACAAATCATCTAGCATTAATTTAGTTTGTTTACTCAAAGTTAAAAACTTTATATATATTTCTGTAAATACAATTTGACTGTTGCTTAGTTATGATTACTGATTATAATTGCAAACAGTTGCCCTAATTAGCATACATTTCCATGACGATTTTTGGATTATCGTGGAATCTGAACACGTTTTATTCTTTAGCACCGCCCAAAGCGCACAGAAACGTCAACATAACGTCGGCAATTGGGAAATTCGACGACATCGTAATGACGACTGAAGTGTCACACATATATTGATGTTTTTTGCACGTCTTAATTATAAATGACGTAATAAAAATGTCCTATTACGATTCACGTCATTTTAGGACGTGCAAGTGTTTGTCATTCTCTGGACGTCATTTTTAGTTTGCAAAAAATGACGTCCAGAGAACGTCTAACCTGACACATCTTTAGTACGTC